>PVJL010005542.1:0-106603 GCA_004026885.1 Lyroderma lyra
AAAAAAAAAAATTAACTCAAAATAAATCAAAGACTTAAACATAAGAGTTCATATAAATAAGATTCTTTTCTTAATTTTACTTTCTGCTAGTTCTTTATTGATATGTAAAAATGCAACTGATTTCTGAACATTAATTTTGTATCCTGCTTTTATTATTAATAAATTTATCATCAGTTTCAAGAGTTGTTCGGTGATACCTTTGGGTTTCTCTGTAGATAGAGTCATGTCATCGGCAAATGTTTTGCTTCTTCCTTTTGGATGCCTTTTTTTTCCCTTGTCTGATTGGGACTTACAGTACTATGTTATACCACATCTTAAGGACAATGCTTTTAGCTTTTTCCCACTGAGTATGTTATTAGCTATAGGTTTGTCATATATGGCCATTATTATGCTAAGATATGCTCCCTCTATTCCCACTTTGCTGAGAGTTTTTAATCATAAATTGATGCTGGATTTTATGAAATACTTTTTGGCACCTATTGATATGACTATATAATTTTAAAATTTCATTTTGTTTATGTGGTGTGTCCTATTAATTGATTTGTAGATCTCGAACCAAACTTGCATACCAGTAATGAATCCACTTGATCGTAGTGCATAATCTTTTAAATGTATTGCTGAATTTGGTTTGCTGATACTTTGTTGAGAATTTTTGCATCTAAGTTGATTAAGTATATTAGCCTATAATTTTCTTTCCTTTTTTTTTTCTGTAATGCTTTTGTCTGGTTTTGGAATTAGGATAATGGTGGCCTTGTAAAATGAACGTTAATGCTTTTCCCCTATTTGATTTTTTGAAATATTAATAGTTTGATGAAAATAGTTATTAATATTTTTGTGAATATTTGGTAAGATTCACCTGTGAAGACATCTGGTTCAGGACTTTTGTTTTTTGAAAGATTCCTGATTACAGATTCAATTTTGTTAGTTGTAATTGCTGTATTCAGATTTATATTTTTCTCTTAATTTAACCTTGGAAGATAGTATTTTTCTAAGATTTTATCCATTTCTTCTATATTGTCCAATTTGTTGGTGTATAGTTGCTTGTAGTATTTTCAAAATTTTTTTTTTTTTGTATTTCTGTGGTGTCCATTGGCATATGCCCTCTTTTATTTCTGATTTTATTTATTTGGGTTCTCTCTCTCTCTCTCTCCCTCTCTCTCTTTTGATGAGTCTGGTTACATGCTTGTCAATTTTGTTTATCTTTCCAAAAAAACAGCTCTTGAATTCATTGATGTTTTATACTATTTATTTGTTTTTGTTTTTGTTCTTGTTTTTGTCTCTACTTCAGCTCCAATCTTTAATACTTTCTCTCTTGTACTTACTGTGGGCTTCATTTGCTGTTTTTTTCTCAAGTTCCCTTATATGTAAAGTTAGACTGTTTATTTAATATTTTTTGTTTGTTTGTTTGTTTTAGGTAAGCCTGCATTAATATGAATTTTTCTTTTAGGACTATTTTTGCCATGTCCCATAGATTTTAGATCAATTTTAAGTGATAACCTTGCTAGATAGACTAGCCTTTGTTGTAAACCCTTGTTTTTCATTACTTGGACTATTTTCTCCTTTCTGGTCTGTAAAGTTTCTGTTGAGGAAGCTGCTAATAGTCTTATGGGAACTTCCTTGTAATTAGTTATCTTTCTCTGCTGCTTATAGGATTCTGTCTTTGTTTTTAACCTTTGTTATTTTAATTGTGGTATGTCATGGTGTGAGCCTGTTTGTGTTCATCTTGATTAGGACTCTGTACTTCTCGGACTTGTATGTCTACTTCTTTCACCAGGTTAGGAAAGTTTTCAGTCATTGTTTTTTTTAGCAGGTTCACAATTCTTTGCTTTATCTCTTCTTCTTCTGGTACCTTAAACTAGCTTCATTTATTTTCTTTTAAATTTTTCCTTTTGTTGTTCCAATTGGGTGCTTTCTGCAACTTTGTCTTCTAAATTGCTAATTCAATCCTCTGCTTCACCTAATCAGCTGTTGATTTCCTCTTTATTTTAGTTATTGTATTGTTTATTTTTTACTGGTTTTCCTTTATGGTTTCTATGTCCTTCTTTATGCTTACCACCTGTTTGTTGACATTCTTGGTAAGTTCCTTAAACATTCTTATAACCAGTGTTTTAAATTCCTTCTCTGGTGGGTTGGTTGCCTCCATTTTATTTAGTTCTATTTCTGGAGATATCTCTTGTTTCTTCATTTGAAACATTTTTGTTTGTTTTGTTTTGTTTTATTTTCTCATTCTGGTAATCTCTTTGTGTTTGCTTCTATGTATGAGGTAGATCTCCTATGTCTATCAGTCTTTGTTGGGTGGCCTTACATAGTATGTGTCCTCTTGGTCTGATGGTACAATCTTCCTCAATTCCTGAGCACATGTTCTACGAGTATCCCTTGAGTGTGTTGAATGTGTTCTCCTGTTGTAGTTGAGCCTTGATTGCTTTTATCATGTCAGACTTTGAGGCTGAGTAACAGTGAGAATTGGCTATGCCCATAGTGTCTGAGCTATTGTGTGTGGGGGCTAACTCCCCAAAGGAGGATTTGCCCCAGTGGGCTCTTGTGCTTATTGAGACTGTCCTTTGGGTATGCCACTTGTGGGGCAAACCAGGTACTGCTCCAATGTGGTCCAATGTTGACTTCAGGATTTATTGTTTCTGGTGTGTTTTGCAGGGGACTCTCATGCAGACCAATTTCAGCCTTACCTGGGACCATCCTGTGGCTACCTTGTAGGAGCCACAAAGCTATATGTGGTTGGCTGCTGCCTGTGTTGGACTTGGAAGCTACATGTGGGGTTGGCCTCACTGTGAACTGAGGCTGGCTACCACCAGTATTGCACCTGAGGAAACTTAGCAAAAGACCCAGGGCCCTCTAGATTTATTGTCACTTGCTGTCTCCTGTAAGGCTCAACCACTGAAAGAGCCTCCTTAGGTGTGTGGGCTGGACTGTTTGACCCAGTATTGAGAGTGCCTTTGGCAATGCAGCCCTAGCTGGGCGGGGCTGGGTACTATGGAGTCACAAGCTATGGCTCATAATTTTTACAAGTTAATGCAGATTCAGTTCTTGTACTAGTGCCTTACCTGTAAGCACCTCTCAGTATATCCTGAGGATACCACAACCAGCCACTACTTGCTGGGTTTGCAAATCACTGAAAGTTTCCCAAGAGAGGTTGCAGTATGGGTTTTGGGTCACTGCCCAGCATTAGAAGTTTCCTGGGCTATCAAGGACCATTTGCTGCTATAAGAGGCTCCACAGCTTGTGGGAAAGGGACAGTTACCCAGATGCCAAGAGTATCCCCCAACAATGCAGTTTTAGGTGGGCAGGGCAGGGTTTAGGATAGCTTCAGGGTGTGAGAGGTGGTTTTTACCAAGTTAATGCAGTTTTGGTTCTTGTACTGGTGCTGGGCTTGTGACCAATTCACAAAAGCACCCTGAGAAAACTGTGGCCAGCCACTCCACACCTGAGAGGGCTTAGGTCTGCAGGTCCCTGAGAGCTACCCAAAAGAGTTTGTGGCACTGGTTTTGAGTCACTGCCCTCCATCAAAAGTTCTTGGGGCTGCCATGTGCCATCAGTTATCATAAAAGTCTTCTGCAGCTTGTGTGGGTAGAGCTGTTCACTCAGTAGCCAGGAGAACTCTTGGTGATGTAGTATTAGCTGTGTGGGTTGGGAGCCCAAGGTGCCACCAAGGTGGTATGCATGTGTAAACTGCACCAGACCTATGCAGTTTCAGATTTGGCCCTTTTGGGGAGGTTTCAACATAGAATAGATGGTGACCTTCTGTAGGCTATATGTGAGGCAAGCTCCACACAGGAATGATGTTCCCTCTAGCCCTCACTCTGAAAACACACAACTCAGTCTTTCCCCATATGTCTCTGGTGCCACTTGAGTTGTCTTCCCTCCACTGGAGAACAGGTGAATGTAGCAAGTGATTCTGTTTGTAAGCCCTTTAAGAGGGCATCTGGATTTCCAGCAGCCATCCATCTCACCAGGATGGACAGTGTCCTTGCTGATTTTCACTGCCAGATGTTTTTGGAACTTCACTTCCTGGCATAAGACCTTGGGTTGCAGATCCCCACCTTGGTCTGGAACTGCTCCCTCTTCCAGGAGGAGCTTTGCCACCAAGGTGTATCTTTCAGTGTTCAACCACTGTCTGTGGGTGTGGGATCAGACTGTTTGAAGTCTCTGCCCCTTTTACCTGTCTGGACATGGCCTCTTCTTTATATCCTTAGTTATAGGGGTTCTGTTCAGCTAGTCTTCAGATGATTTTTAAGGTCAATTGCTCTGTGATTTATTTGTAATTTTGGTGTGATCATGGAGCTTAGTAGACATAGCATTTACCTATTCCACCATCTTGAATCTTCTCTCTTAAGGTAAATCTTAATGACCTTGAATTGGCAATGGATTCTTAGCTGTGACACCAAAACCACAAATCACACACACACACACACACACACACACACACACACACATGCACACAGACATAATTTAACTTTATAGAAATGAAAAGCTTTATGTTAAAGAATATATTCAATAAAGTAAAGAGACAACTCAGAATAAGAGAAAATATTTGCCATTTATATATTTGATAAGAGTCTAGTATCCATAATATATAAAAATTCTTACAACTCAACAACAAAAAATCCAATTAAAAATTAACAAGGGATTTGAAAAAACATTTTTGCAAAAAAGATATATAAGTGACCATTCAAGAACATGAAAAGATGCTCTACATCATTAGTCATTAGGGAAATGCAAATCAAAATTACAATATGAGATAACTTCACACTCACTAGGAAGGCAATAATAATAATAATAATAATAATAATAATAATGAAAATAACATGTTGCTGAGAAGAAAGAAATTGGAGTCTTTATGCATTGTTGGTAGAAATGTAAACTGATCCAACCACTGTGGAAAACAATTTGGTAGTGCCTGAAATTAAAAATAGAATTACCATATGACCAAGCAATTGCCCTTGAGTGGAATCCAAGAGAACCGAAAACAAGTATTCAAACAAAAAGTTGTATATGAATGTTTATAGAATGTTTTTATAATAGCCCAAAAGTGAAAACAACTTAAGTGTTCAACCACTGGCGATGGATAAACACAATGTGGTAATCTATACAATGAAATACTATTCAACCATACAAAGGAAAGAAGTGCTGACCCCTGCTACAACATGTATGAACCTTGAATATATTATGCCAAGTAAAAGAAGCCGGTTACAAAAGGCCACACATTCTATGTTCTATTAAATGTTCAGAATAGGCAAATCCATAAAGACAGAAAGCAGATTAATGGTTTCCAGAAGCTGGGGAAAAACAAGTTTGGGAGAAAGTAGGCTTAATGAGCATGGGGTTTCTTTTTGGAATGATGAAAATGTCTTGGAATTATACAGTGGTGATGCTTTTACAACATTGTAAATGTACTAAAGGCCACTGAATTGAACACTTTAAAATGTTTAAAACAATAAATTTTATGTTACATATATTTTACCTTAATGGAAGAGAAAACATTTTTTAAAAAGGCCTACTCTATCCTAATTTATACTTGCCTTTGTATTCTTCTCAGTCTCCTATCTCAGGAAAAAAAATCTTTCTTTGCAAGGCTGCTCCCTTTATCAGTGCCTTTGTATCATTCCTGCCTTTCTCTCCTGTCCTCTTGAGCCATAACCATCCCTTTTTTTCAAATTCTTCTTTCAACCACTTCTCCTAGGCTTATAAACATGCTTAAATCTTCTTTATCCTAAAAATCAGAAAGACCAAAATAATATCTTTATTTTACTTTTTATTATTGTTTTTCCATTCCTTTCCTTTCTTGTACTACCAAAATTTTAAAAATCCAAGTCTATGTTCTGTCCTTGAATTCATTGTCTTTGCATTAGTCCTCAACATTTACCTGTGCTAATCTAATAAAACATTTCAGATGTATTGGCAAAAGCATCTTTCTTATGTTTTATTATCTACTGGTGTAACTGCAGTGATTTAATCTGTATCTCATTTAAATTTTCTTTTCTTTGGCCTTGTGATGTTGTGTTCATCTGTTGCTTTCTTGTTTCTTTTTTAAACTGCTTTCCTTAATCTGCTCTGCTGTTTCTAAACCATCTTTTAATGAAACATTTAGCTAGGTTCTGTCCTTAGCTAAGTTCATGGCCACCAACTTCCTTCTGTCAAGGTCATGTCATTCTTTAAGAACTTAATCAAATTTTACCTTCTCCATGAGGCCTTTCCAAGTCCCCTTAGTTAAATTAATAACTTTTTATAGTTCTATCATAATACTTTTCAAGATGTATCTTATGTTCATTTATATAATGTCATACACATCAGTGGATATTTTGTTCCTCTTTTTATTTCTATATACCAATTACTACCTACTGTAATGCCTAGAACATAAATAGAAAAACTATATTTTTTCTTCAATTCTCAGAAATGCACAACTACAATTTTATAGCATTATCAGACTTTAAGTCATTGAGACATATTAGATATGTGTAAAGGTAAATTTAAGTGACTTCTAGTCATTCTTCCACAAAGTACCCCTATAGATTCCCTGAAAAGTAATCCATGCAGATGCATGTGATTTAGTATCCAATTGATCCACTATGGATTCTATTCCAATATTGCTCTTTGAAGATAGAATTATAGGCCTAATCAAACAAATCTGATGGTATTCATATCCTCTAAATACTTAAAACCGCTAGTCAAGAAGACAAGGAGTCTAAACTTGAACATTGTAACTGCCTTTTAAATAGTCTTCAAAATTATTCACAATTCATACCTTTAATAAATATTATTGAGCAACAGCTATGTGCCCAGCATGGTTCCAGGCCTCAGTCCCTATAGAGCTTATATTTCAGAGGAAGAGGGGGCTGGAAAAAATAAATACACTTTGGAAAGTGATTATTGTTATGAAAAACACAAAGTTGGGTGAAGAAATAGAAAGGCTTAAAATAAAAGAGGCATTATCTTACGTGATCTAGAAAGTTTTGTGGATATGACATTTAAACTGGGTCTTGAAGGCCGAGAAGGAGCCAGTCAAACAAAGGTTTAGCAATAGAGTTGTCTTAGCAGAGTGAGCAACAATTATAAAGCTTTCAGGCAGAAAAATTTGGCTTGACCTGTGCCAGGTCAGGGGACCTTCTACCTGGAGCAGAGTGGGATTGTGGCCCTCAAGGAGGTAGGATGATTGGGCAGAGACAGGACTGTATCATGCCTTATAGGTCACAGTATGACATTGGGCTTTTATTCTCTGGACAAAAGGAAGCAAGTCATTGGAGGGATTTAAATGAGTGAGAAATATGATCTGATTCATTTTTTGAAAATATCACCTTGGCTGCTGTGTAAAAGTGGGATGAATAGACATGGGGGAGCAGTTATAAGACCATGGCAGGACAGGCAGGAGATGATAGTGGCTTAGGTAGTCATAGCTATAAATGTGAAGATTAGATGTTAAAAAATCTGAGCATATTTTCTTATTTCTCTTTCACCTACTACCTGTTTCACTTCTTTCTTGTGCTTGTCTCACTAGACTAAGACAATATAAACATTTTCCCTTAACACATCCACTGGGAGTGCTCCTTTAAACACAAATATCTACAAAGTCTGACAATTAGGTTTGTGAACTAGCTGCTGTGGGCTTATATTGACAGAGCTGTACAAACAACTCAATAAGGTTTTATAATCTTGGTATATCTGTGTCTCACAGCTGTGTTTGTGTTGACATGTGGTGGTGTCTAGCTGAGTATCGTTCATTATTATTGTGTGTTTGTGAGTGGCATTGTGAGAGTGTCGGAGTTGGAATTAGAGCAGTAAATAAACATTAAATTTCTTGTTAAACTTAGCAAGAGTGAAAGTGAAATCAGGGACAGTTAGTCCAAGTTTATAAGGATAATGCCATAAAGAAAACAACAGTATGCAAATAAGTTAAATGTTTTTCTAAAGGGAGAGAAAACACCACTCACTGATGAAGAAAGGTCAGAGCAACCAGTAATGAGCAGAACTAATGAAAACATTGCAAAATCTCATCAAATTGTGCATCAAAAATTTTGGCTGACTATGAGAAGCATAGCCGACCAAGTAAACACTGATAAACAGTTAGAAAAATCTTAACTGAAAATCTTGGCATGAGAAAGGTGTGTGCAAAAATGGTCCTGAAGGAGCTCATTGGTGAACAAAAGCAAAGGAGAGTCTAGGTTTGCTAAGACCCTTTGAAGAGGCAAGACAATGTTTTGAGCTATGTTATCACTGATGATGAAACATGAGTGTACCAACACAACTGAAACAAAGTTTCAAAGTGCACAATAGAAGTCAGCCTATTCTGAATGACTAAAAAAGTTTTGTCAGTACAAATCAATAGTCAAAACAATGTTGCTAAACTCTTTTGATATCACAGAGATTGTTCATTATGAATTTGTACCAACTGGACAAAGAGTCAACCAAGTTTATTATTTGGAGGTGCTGGAAAGGCTGCATGAAAATGTTAGACAAAAAAGGACCTGATGGAAAGAGAAGTCACAATAGGTGGTGAAATTGTTATACAACAAGTTGACAATGCACTGTGGAATTGTATGCCTGAAACCTTTGTAAGTCTTGCTAACAGATGTCACCCCAAAAAGTCTATCAATAAAAATGAATTTAAAAAAAAGGACCTGAACTTTTCACCAACAATTCATGGCTTTTGCATCAGGACAGTGCACCAGCTCATATGACACTATCTATAAGGAAGATTGTAGCTAGTACACAAATAACTATATTGGAATAGCCTCCCTACTCACCCAATTTGGCCCCAATGTCTTTTTTCTTTACCCAAAGATAAAGGAAGTATTGAAAGAAAAACAATTTGATGGAATTCAGGATATCAAGGATAATATAATAACAGCTCTGATGACCATTCCAGAAAAAGAGTTCCAAAATTCTTTGAAAGGTAGAATTGGCACTGGTGTCAGTGCATAGTTTCCCAAGGAGAATACTTTAAAGGTCACCACAGTGATATTTAACAATGAGGTATGTAGCACTCTTTCAGGATGAGTTGGTGAACTTAATTGTCAGACCTCATAAGAAATTTAAACCAAGAAAAAATCACTTTTTCAGCAATTACATCTTGTTTATAGCTTATAATAAGAGGTTATTCTCTAACTGTGTTAATCATGGATATCTGTCACTTAAAGCAGAAAAATAAAAAAGACAACAAAAAAATCTAATTTCTTTCAAAAGCTTTGCTATTTGGCAGATTTCTAAAATTCACATATGCTAATGTCTGTATTAATTGCTTAATACCAGATTACTTGTCAGAACCAAATATTTTTGTAATTATTTAAAACCCATAGAGCACTAATGCATGAGTGGAAACATGGGTGGTTTGAAATTTTTCCTGTGATATTATTTTCATTTTTAATCAATGTATTTTAATAATAATTAATTTTGAAAGAAACTGTTTCATGACACATTTAAATAGCTTACCAATGTGTAAGTTTATTGTTCACTGTGATGAAGATAATCTATCAGTGAATTAATGGATGTGTTTTAAGCATTTACCATGTGTTCAGAACATGTGTTTAGATTATTATAACTGAAGACTCAACTAATATACATATGCCTGTTAGCTCTAAAGTATATGACACTTATTATTTCCAGCAATAATATTTTTCTTTTTTTTTATGTGGGTAGTTCCCTGGCTGGGAATCGAACCCAGGCTGCAGTGTTGACAGCGCTGAAGGCTTAGCCAATACACCACCAGGGAACTCCCAATAATATTTTTCTCTGCAACAGTCCAGTGTTTGCTTGAAATATTTCAAATTACAATGGATAAAATTAAATCTGAGATTCTCTTGCTGTCACATGCTCTCTGCCCAGGTTCTGCTCATCCAATGTAGTAACTTCAGGGAGATCAAAACAGAGCAAGAAATTTCTGCAGTCAGCAATAACAATAGCTGTGACACTGGAAGACATTTTTTCTAGATATGGCACCTCTCCTGCCCCATATCTTAGCTTGCTCTTGTAATTGTACACAATATCTCTCTCAGTAGTGGTAATAAAGCTGAATTTCTTACTGTCAGGATCTTCATGAGAAAGTCTGTAAGTTTGACCAAATACAGGTGCAGAAACCATTTCCTTCTTTTGTTGGATGCCCAAGATACCACAGAATATGTGGGTCTAAAAAGCAGCATCATGGGTGATAAGGCTAAAAACAAGAGATGGATCCTTATTCTGAAGTACCCCATTTAGGATATCATCATCAACCAGGATGGCATAAAGAAAACCTGGCACCTACCTTTTATAGTGAGCCTTACTTAGGATTCCCTAAACTTCATTGCCATCAAAGTGGAGATGCAACAGGCTATGTGTAAGACCTTTAGTAGAACCTCTACGCACATTGCTCTATAGGTTGTACTCCCCCTGGATATCTTTGATCTTACCACTCTATATTATGGACTCTGGTGGTAGTTTCACTGACACAGTGCCCATCTGTGAAGGTTATGCCCTGCCACATACCATCATCCTATGTCTAGATTTGTCTGGCTATGACTTGATAGACTACCTCAAAAAGAAAGTGGTTCACTATCATAACTGAGGGTGGAATTAAACATAACATTGAAGTGAAGTTGTGTATACCACTGTGGACTTTGAGGAGGACATGGCTACTATTAACAGCTATAAGCTCCCTGAAGATCAGTTGATGACCATTGACAGTGAAAATTTAGTTTCTAAAGACTTTCTGTCAACAATTTTTTCTAGGTATGTAATCTTGTGGCAATCGTGAGACTACTTTAAACTCAGTCATTAAGTGTAATGTTGAGAAAAAAATAAAAGACCTATATATCAGAATAGTGCTGTCTGATCATCCTTCTGGGTGCTTTCGTGTTACTGGCTGAATATAGAAAGGAATCACAGTCCTAGCATACACACACACACACACACACATGCACACACGCACACACACTCAAACACACGTACACATAAAGTAATTGTTCCATCCTCCAGCAAATGGAGGTCAGCAAGTATGATAATGAATGAGTCCTACCCATCCATTTTCTACCACAAATGATTCTAACCGAACTACTAGGAGAGTTGTGCCCTTTACTTCATGAATTCCCAAGTGTAAATTTATCCTAGTAACTATACATACCTCGTAACCGTGTAACTTTTTAATTAATTGACTGCCTTTTGCATTAAAATCTATATGTCTGATAATTATGTAGTTACCTTAGCTTTCCTGTTATTAGTATTTGCCTGTTATATAATCTTTTTTTTCTGCTTCAAACCAAGTTTTATTTCAGTTAAAGACAAAATAAGTGCAAATGCATGTGATAAAACTATGTTTTAAAAGGAAGTGAATGATAAATTCCACATTTAGGTTCCTATCTATCTCAGTGGGAAAGGAAGGGTATGGAGCAGGGGAGAAGCAATATAAAAAGATGCAAATTATTGATAAAGCTCTAGTTCTTGGTCTGGACGGTTGGGTATACAGTAATAAAGTATATAATTTTATGCTTTATTACTTATGTTTTACAAGTAATATTTTATATGTATCAATGATTTTTTTTTAATTTTTTAAAATTCGTTTTTATTGTTAGACTTATTGGGTGACAGTTGGCAAGGATTACATAGGTTTCAGGCATACAATTCTACAGTGCATTGTCAACTTGTTGTATAATAAGTTCACCACCTAATGTGACTTCTCTTTCCATCACTTTATATTTAGCTTCCCCCCCTCCTCTCCCACCCCCTCCCCTTTCTCCCCTCCCTGACCCACTTCTCCCCAAATAAACATTAAACTATTAATCGTGTCCATGGGTTATTTGTTTCTTCATTTCTTTTTTCTTTGACTTCTGTTTTATATTTCACATATGAGTGAAGTCATACAGTTCTTTGTTTTTTCTGTCTGGCTTATTTCACTTAGCATGACGATCTCCAGGTCCATCCATTTTCTTACAGCTGAGTAATATTCCATTGTGTATATGTACCACAGTTCTTTATTCAGTCATCTGTCGCAGGGCACTTTGGTTGTTTCCATGTTTTGGCCACTGAACAGTGCTGCAATGAACATTGGGGTACATAAGTCTTGGCGGACAAAGGTTTTCAGGTTTTTTGGGTAGATCCCAAGAAGGGGGATTGCTGGGTCAAATGGTAACTCCATTCCCAATTTTCTGAGGAACCTCCACACTGCCTTCCACAGTGGTTGTACCAGTTTGCACTCCCACCAGCAGTGTGCCAGAGTTCCTTTTTCTCCACATCCTCTCCAGCACTTGCTATTCCTTGTCTTGTTGATAACAGCCATTCTCACAGGTGTGAGGTAGTATCTCATTGTGGTTTTGATTTGCATCTCCCTGATAGCTAATGAGGATGAGCATTTTTTCATATGTCTGCTGGCCATTTGTATTCCTTCATGGGAGAAGTGTCTCTTTAGTTCTTCTGCTCACTTTTTAATTGGGTTGCTTGTTTTTTTTGTTGTTAAGTCTTATTAGTTCTTTATATATTTTAGATATTAGACCCTTATCTGATGTGTTATTTGCAAATATTTTCTCCTATTCAGTTGGCTGTCTCTTTGCCTTGTTGATGGTTTCTTTTGCTGTGCAGAAGCTTTTTAGTTTGATATAGTCCCATTCATTTATTTTTGCTTTTACTTCCCTTGCCTTTGAGGACAGGTTCATGAAGGCTTCCTTGAGTCCTAGGTCTGTAAGTTTAGTACCAATGTCTTCTTCTATACCGTTTATTGTTGCAGGTCTTATATGAAGGTCTTTAATCCATTTTGAGTTAATTTTTGTATATGGAGAGAGTTCACAGCTCAGGTTCATTCTTTTACATATATTGTTCCAGTTTTCCCAGCACCACCTACTAAAGAGACTGTCTTTTCCCTATTGTGTGTTTTTTCCTCCTTTATTGAAAATTATTTGTCCATAAATTTGTGGGTTTATTTCTGGGTTTTCAGTTCTATTCCATTGGTCTATATTTCTGTTCTTCTGCCAGAACCAAGCTGTTTTTACTATTGATGCTCTGTAATATAAATAGAAGTCAGGAAGTATAATGCTACCAGCCTTATTCTTTTTATGTAGTAATGCTTTGGCAATTCAAGGTCTTTTATGGTTCCATATAAATCTAATAATTCTTTTATCTATTTCACGAAAGTATGATTGTGAAATTTTGATGGGTATTGCATTAAATCTATATATTGCTTTGGGCAGAATGGCCATTTTAACAATGTTAAGTCTTCCTATCCATGAACAAGGGACATTTTTCGACCTCTTAAAGTCTGTTCCAATTTCTTTCAAAAGTGTCTTATAGTTTTCTGTGTATAAGTCTGTCACGTTCTTTGTTAAGTTACTTCCCAGGTATTTCGTTCTTTTTGTTGTGATAGCAAAAGGAATCTACTCCCTCATTTCTTTTTCTGAGAATTCATTGTTTGTATAAAAGAATGCTGTTGATATTTGTACATTGATTTTGTATCCTGTGACTTTACTATATTCATTAATTGTTTCTAATAGTTTCCTGGTGGAATCTTTGGAATTTTTTATATACAGGATCATGTCATCTGCAAATAGTGACAATTTGACCTCTTCTTTCCCAATTTGGATACCTTTGATTCCTTTCTCTTGCCTGATTGCTGTGGCTAGAACTTCCAGTACTATATTAAATAACAGTGGTGACAGGGGGCATCCCTGTCTTCTTCTTGATTTTAGGTGAATAGGTTTCAGCTTTTCCCCATTCAGTATGATGTTAGCCAAGGGTCTGTCATATATGGCCTTTATTATATTGAGATACTTTCCTTCTGTACCTATTTTATTTAGTGTTTTGATCATAAATGGATGTTGTACCTTGTCAAAAGCTTTTTCTGCATCAATTGAAATGACCGTATGGTCTTTATCTTTGATTTTGTTTATGTGGTGTATCACATTGATTGATTTTCGTATGTTGAACCATCCTTGTGCTCCCGGGATGAATCCCACTTGATCATGATATATTATCTTTTTGATGCATTGTTGTATTCTATTTGCTAAAATTTTGTTCAGGATTTTTGCATGTGTGTTCATCAGAGATATTGGTCTATAGTTTTCTTTTTTGTGTTGTCTTTGCCAGGCTTTGGTATTAGGGTAATGTTGGCCTCATAGAATGAGTTAGGAAGTATTGCTTCCTCTTCAATTTTTTGGAAGAGTCTGAGGAGGATAGGCGTTAATTCTTCTTTGAATGCTTGGTAGAACTCGTTGGTGAAACCATCTGGTCCAGGGCTTTTGCCTTTAGGGAGATTATGGATAATCATTTCAATCTCGTTGCTATTGATTGTTCTATTCAGATTATCCAGTTCTTGATTCAGTCTAGGAAGGCTGTAAGTTTCTAGAAACTTGTCCATTTCTTTTAGGTTGTTAAATTTTGTGGCATAAAGTCCTTCATAATATTTTCTTATAATCCTTTGTAATTCTGTGGTATCAGTGGTAATTTCTCCCCTTTCATTTCTAATTTTGTATATTTGTGTCCTTTCCTTTCGTCCTTTGATTAGTCTCACCAGGGGTTTGTCAATTTTGTTGACTTTCTCAAAGAACCAGCTCTTCATTATATTATTTTTTTCTATTGTCCTATTCTCTAATTGGTTTAGCTCTGCTTTAATTTTTATTATTTCTTTCCTTCTGCTGATTTTGGGTTTTGTCGGCTCCTCTTTTTCTAGTTCTTTAAGATGGGATGCTAAGACGTTTGCTTGTGATTTTTCTTGTTTCTTAAGATAGGCTTGTAATGATATAAATTTCCCTCTTATTACCGCTTTCGCTGTGTCCCAATAATTCTGATACATTGTATTTTCATTGTCATTAGTTTCTCTATATTTTTTAATCTCATCTTTTATGTGTTCTTTTATCCAGTCCTTTTTTAAATAAGCTGTTGTTTAATCTCCATGTATATGTGGTTTTTTCTGCTTTCCTTTTACAATTGATCTCCAATTTCAAAGCTTTGTGGTCTGAGAATACAATTGGTATTTCGATCTTCTTGTATTTGCTGTCCCAGCATGTGGTCTATCCTTGAGAATGTTCCATTCACACTAGAAAAGAAGGTGTTGTCTCTTTTCGCTGGATACAGTGTCCTGTAAATGTCAATTATGTCCAATTGCTGTAATGTGTCATTTAGAGCTGTTATTTCCTTATTTATTTTCTGTTTGGATGATCTGTCCATGGCTGTTAGCAGGGTGTTTAAGTCTCCCACTATGATTGTGTATTCATCAGTTTCTCCTTTCAAGTCTGTTAGTAGTTTCTTTGTGTATTTTGGTGCATGCTGGTTGGAAGCATATATGTTGATTAGTGTCAACTCTTCTTGTTGTTGCATTGTGCCTTTTATCATTATGTAATGACCATCTTTGTCTTTTACTATCTTTTTTTAACTTGAAGTTTATTTCATCAGATATCAGTATGGCCACTCTTGCTTTTCTCTGGTTACCATTTTCTTGGAGTATTGTATCCCATCCTTTCACTCTGAGTCTGTGTTTGTCCTTACAGCTGAGGTGTGTTTCTTGGAGACAGCATATGGATGCATTCTGTTTTTTAATCCAGTCTGCTACTCTGTGTCTTTTTATTGGTGAGTTCAGTCCATTAACATTTAGAGTGATGATTGATATGTGAGGATTTCCTGTGGCCATCACTTATTTCTTTCTTTGTTTTTGTTTGTTTGTTTGTTTGTTTGTTTGTTTATTTTTGTTTCTTTCTTGTTGCCCCAACTTTGTTCCATTTTTCCTGATGTTTTGTTTCAGGCTGAAGAGCCTCCTTCAGTATTTCTAGGAGTGCTGGCCTCGTGCTGGCAAATTCCCTCAGCTTCTGTTTGTCTGAGAAGGTCTTTATTCCACCTTCATATCTGAAAGATAATTTTGCTGGATAATTTATTCTTGGCTGGAAATTTCTCTCTTTTAAATTTTTGAATATTGAATTCCACTCTCTCCTGGCTTGTAGAGTTTCTGCTGAGAAATCTGATGCCAGCCTGATGGGTTTTCCTCTAAAGGTTATAGTTCTTTTTTTCCCTTGAGAATTGTCTCTTTGTCTTTAGTTTCTGACATCTTTAGTATCATGTGTCTTGGAGAAGATCTGTCAGGGTCCAGGTATCTAGGGGACCTGTTTTCTTCTTGAACTTGGGGTTCCAGATCTTTCCATAGGTTTGGAAAGTTCTCATCTACTATTTGTTTGAGTATACTCTCTGTAGATTGCTCTGCCCCTCTTCTATTCCTATTATGCTGATGTTGTTTTGTCTCATGGAGTCGGATAGTTCTTGCAGAGTTTTTTCAATCCTTTTGGTTCTATATTCCCTCTCTTCCTCTTTCTGAGCTGAATCCATGTTCTGATCTTCGATATCACTAATTCTTTCCTCCATCTGGTTGGTCCTGTTTCCTATGGCAGTTATTTCATTTCTCACTTCTTTTATCATATTATTTATTTCTCATATTTCCGTCTCAATCTTTCTTATGTTTTGAATTTCTTTGTGAAATTGTTCTTTTTGTTCACAGAGTTCCTTTTTTATGTCGTTTATATCATTTTTTATGTTATTTATCTCAGCTATGGTGTTCTGCCAGTATGTTTTCATTTCTCTCATAGCCTTTAGAATGACTGCTTTAAATTCTCTGTCACTTAAATCAGACCCTTCCAGGTTTAAGAAGCTGTCTTCTGGGTAAATTTCATGTTCTTTCTGAGGAGTTTTAGTTTTTAACGAATTCATCCTGTCCGCTGGATTCTTCCTCTTTGACATGAGGGCTTTATGTTCAGTGCCCAGATTATTGCTTTTGTGGTGTCTTGCTGTAGGGCAGACACTAGGTGGCACTGGGGGTCAAGTTTTGGGGGAGAGGGGCCTGTTTGTTTCTTGTTTCTGATCTCCTACTGCGTTTGGAGGCTATGCGCATACATCCTGGGGAGAGGCCAACAAACGGTGCTCCAAGGGCGGCTCTGCCTTCTGCCCTTTGCTGGGGAAGCTGTTCTGAGGCTTGTTTCTGCTGGCTCGGGTGAATGTTATCAAATCAGTCTTTCTTCCTAGCCCTGATTCAGCATCTGGCTGTCTATGGGCTCACACTGCTTTCAGAACCCTGGGGTGCACGAGGAAGTGCACACTCCATAAGTCCAAAGCTGTGGGCCTGGCCTGAGACAGCAGGGTCACCTTTGCAGCGGACTGGGAACAGGAACTGCAGCCCTTTGTAGGTCTCCAGGGGACCTAGAGCTGGGGTGTCATCTTTGCAGTTCAGAGTCCTCGCTCAGCCCTTCTACCACTCAAAAGTTCCAGAGGCTGCCTCCCAAACTCCATCCCCAGCATGCAGCTCCAAATCCCAGCTCCCCCACCCCCCCGCTCCGTGGTCTCTCCCCTCCCCCGAACTGCACTGCTCAGAATAGTCAGCAGCGATTGTGTCCTGTTGCAGTCTCTGCTCAACTTCCCTCTTCCCCACTCACCTCCTTCTCTCCAACCTTCAGGTGTTTACTTACAATTTGTGGATTTCTCAACAGCCGTTTTGTCACTCAGGGTCCTGTTTCTTGGCTCCTGGGCAGCCGTTAATTGTGTTTTCTAGGAGAGGCTTTAGGGACCTCCTCTTCAGTCGCCATCTTGCCTTCTTCTCCCTGAATTTGTTTTTAAAGCAAAAATTAATGAAAGCTGCTGTGAGGGACAACTCCAAACCTGTAGTCTTGCCACCTGTACTGGTAAGATAAGAGGTAGTTTTAATCAAATCAGAAATAAATTTAGTCTAGAGTGTCTTTACATCATGCCTTAAAAGACGTTGATAAACCCTTCATGGAATGTGAAAAAAAAAGTAGTTGTGGATACCTGGGCATTTTTTTTTCATTGTTAGACTTACTGAGGTGACATTGGTTAGCAAGAATTACATATGTTCCAGGTGTACTGTTCTATGGTGCATTGTCAACTTGTTGCATGGCTCCACTACTCATTATGAGTTCTCTTTCCATCACCATATATTTTGTTCCTTCTCCCTCCTCTCCCATCCCCTCCCTCCTCCCCACTTACTCCTGAATAAACATTAAACTATTTATTGTGTCCAGGGTTTTTTGTTTGTTTGTTTATTTTTTCTTTGTTGCTTTCAGTTTTATATTCCACATATAAGTGAAGTCATGTGGTTCTTGGTTTTCTCCATCTGGCTAATTTCACTTAGGATGATGATCTCAAGATTCATCCATCTTGTCACAAATGGAAGCATTTTATCTCATAGCTTAGTAACATTCTATTGTGTATATGTACCACAGCTTCTTTTTCCAGTCATCTATCAAAGGACACTTTGTTTCCATGTCTTTGCCACTGTGAACAGTGCTGTGATAAACATTGGGGTACATAAGTCACTGTGGACTAAAGTTTTCAAGTTTTTCGGGTAGATACCCAAAAGGGGGATTGCTGGATCATATGGTAACTTTATTCCCTATTTTCTGAGGAACCTCCACACTGCCTTCCACAGTGGTTGTACGAATTTGCATTCCTACCAACAGTGTGCGAGTGTTCCTTTTTTTCCCTACAGCCTCTCCAGCACTTCTTATTTCTTATCTCATTGATAATAGCCATTCTAACAGGTGTGAGGTGGTATCTCATTGTTGTTCTGATTTGCATTTAAGATAACTAATGCGGTTGGGCTTTTTTTCATATGTCTGTGGACCATTTGTATTTCTTCATGGGAGAAATGTCTGTTTGGGTCCTCTGACTACTTTTTAATTGTTTGTTTGTTTTGTTGTAGTTGAGTCATATTAGTTCTTTATATATTTTTTATATTAGACCCTTATCAGATAGGTTGTTTGCAAAAATTTTCTCCCATTCAAGTTGCCTGTCTCTTTGCTTTGTTGATGGTTTCTTTTGCTGTGCAGAAGCTTTTCAGTTTGATATAGTCCCATTCATTTATTTTTGCTTTTACTTCCTTTGCCTTTGAGGTCAAGTTCATGAAGTCCTCCTTGACCTTGAGGTCTGTAAGTTTAGAATCAATGCGTTCTTCTATGCAGCTTATTGTTTTGGGTCTTATGCGGAGGTCTTTAATCCACTTTGAATTAATTTTAGTGTATGGTGACAGTTCACAGCTCAGATTCTTTTTTTTGCATGTGGTTTTCCAGTTTTCCCAGCACCATCTACTGAAGAGGCTATCTTTTCCCTGTTGCATGTTTTTCACTCCTTTATCAAAAATTATTTGTGCATATATTTGTGGATTTATTTCTGGGTTTTCAATTAAGTTCCATTGATCTGTGTGTCTGTTTTTCTGCCAATTCCAAGTTGTTTTGATTATTGATGCTTTATAGTATAAATTGAAATTGGGGAGCATGATACCACCACCCTTATTTTTTTAGATAGTATTGCTTTGACCATTCAAGGTCTTTTGTGGTCCTTACAAATCTGATAAACTTTTTATCTATTTCGTGAAAGGATGTTTGTGGGATTTTGATGGAAATTGCATTAAATCTGTAAATTGCTTTGGGTAACACGATCATTTTAACAATATTAAATCTTTCTATCCATGAACACAAAATATCTTTCCATTTCTTTGTTTCCTCTTCAATTTCTTTCAAAATTGTCTTATAGCTTTCTATGTGTAAGTCCATCACATTATTTGTTAATTCCCAGGTATTTCACTTTTCTTTTTGTTCAGATAGCAAAAGGTATTGACTATCTCATTTCTCTTTCTGAAAATTTATTGTTTGTGTATAGGAATGCTGTTGGTTTTTGTACATTGATTTTGTATTCTGGCAACTTCGGTGTACTCTTTTATTGTTTCTGATAGAGTCCTGGTGGAGTCTTTGGGATTTTCTATATAAAAGATCATGACATCTGCAAATAGTGACAATTTGACCTTTTCTCTCCCAGTTTGGACAGTTTGCATACCTTTTATTTCTTTCTCTTGCCCGATTGCTCTGGCTAGAACTTTAGTAGTATACTAAATAGCAGTGGCAACTGGGGGCATCCTTGTTTTGTTTCTGATTTTAGGAGAATGGGCTTCAGCTTTTCTCCATTTAGTATGATATTAGCTGTGTGTTTGTCATATATGGCCTTTATTGTGTTGAGCTACTTTCCTTCTATTCCTATTTTATTCAGTGTTTTGATCATAAATGGATGTTGTGTCTTGTCAAATGCTTTTTCTGCATCAATTGGTTTTTATCTTTTATTTTATGTGGTGTATTACATTCATTGATTTGCTTATGTTGAATCATCCCATTTGATCATGGTGTATAATCTTGCTGATGCATCATTGCATTCAATTTGTTTATATTTTGTTTAGAGTTTTTGCAACTTTGTTCATCAGAGATACTGGTCTATAGTTTTCTTTTTCTGTGTTGTCTTTACCAAGCTTTGGTATTAGGGTAATGTTGGCCTCATACAATATGATAGGAAGTATTGCCTCATCTTTAATTTTTTGCAAGAGTCTGAGAGGGATAGACATTAACTGTGCCTTTCTTTATGCCTTGCCAGTATGTACAAAGACTTAGCCAGCTTTCCCAAACACCCCTTTCTTAAAATCAACTCTCACTCACCTAGGAGAGACACACGATGCAAAGCAAATCAACAATTTTTTTTTGCATTTATTAGGATTTAACACTTGCAATTGTTTGTGACAACAATACTGATGTTCACAGAATATTGACACTGTCCTTTGTACTTCTCCAACTGGCTAGTCACCAACAATTCCTAACTGCTGACGTGTTAGAAAGGGGGAAAGGTAAAATCTTTAATGTTAACATAGCTCAATTCCAAGAAAAAAAAAAGGAAAGCTAGTTTCTTTTTCCCTCCTTCCTTCCTTCTTCCCTGCCTTCCTTTTCTTTCAATTCTAGGGAGATATTTATAAAATAAGGCTTTGTTTCTGCTTTATTCAATACAAGCTATAGTCCTGCCTGGCTCCAGCTCTGGGATGTTATGTTATGTTCACAGGAGCCCTGAGGGAAAACAGAACTCATGCTTTCCCATGGATATATCTTCCCACTTAAGGCAAAAACAACTAATAATTATGAAATACATCCACTGAAAGATTAATTTAGGAACCCAATCTATTTCTATATTTAAATTTGGTCACTGGTTGTTTGAATGTGTACATGTGAGTGTTTGTATATTTTACCACCATGTTTTAAACAAGTTAAGAAATATATAAATTCTCCATATTAATTATTTTTGCTGTTTTTTCTCCTACAGAAACCTCCAATTAACTATTTCCATGGCATGGGGAGTGTACTATGGAAAGCTTATTATAAGAGCTCTTTCTGCCAAAACTGAGAGACTCTTTTAACCCAGTTCATAGTAGAAAAATATTTAATTCTTGAAAAGAATGCTAAAAATAAATGCATATGCTAATTTTTCAAAAATTGCATTTACAAAGGAATTTGCAAGAAACAAAACTGTGAACACTAATAACCAAAGATCTACTTTCAAAGTTGACTTGACCTTGAATTCTGTTCTACTTCACTCATAAATCTCAGGATGGGACACTACTTAGCTCTGAGATGATTCAATCAAGAAGAGAAAGGCAAAGACGTAATTTACCACTTTTAAATTCTAAGAGAAAATCAACAGCTTCAAAAAAGTAAAATAATCAGTTTATTTTTTAATTAAATTTATTGGGGTGACATTGGTTAGTAAAATTACATAGGTTCCAGGTGTACAGTTTTTTTATCATCTACATGCTGCATTGTATTCTCATCACCCAGAGTAATATCTTCTTCTATCATATATAAAATAAAATTTAATATCCATTTATGATTTAAAAATATAACTCTTAGTAAGCTATGTCCAGAAGTCAATGCTTTTAACTGACAAAGAGCACCTGCTAAGAGTATCTGCTAAAAACATCTTGCCAACATCACAACTAGAATATTGTAAGTACAATTGGCCCTTTGTATCCTCACATTCCAATAGAAAATATTTGAAAAAAGTTACATTGATGCTGGCATGTATATATGTACTATTATGTAGTTAAGCCTCCAATGGTTATGTCTCTATTGAATATGTTTAGACTTTTTTTCTTATTGTGTTATTCCCTAAACTATACGGTGTAACAACTATTTACATTGTTTTTGGTGTTATAAGTAATCTAGAAATGAAAGTACATGGGGAAGGATATGCAAAGGTTATATGCAAATACTTGAGCATCAGAAGATTTTGATATTCATCGTGGGCCTGGAATGAATCCCCTGTATATACTGAGAGTCGACTGTATGTCCTTCAATATCAAGCACAAACCAAAATTTACCATTATTACTACTCCTTTCAACATACTGGTAATCCTAGTATAGCCAAACCAGAAAAAGAAAGAAAATATGTAGAGATTTAAGAGTAATAAATAAACTATTGTTTTATTTGCAGTATTGTGGTTGAATTCATAGAAAGCCTTCAAAAAATCCATGAAAAAATTATTTAAATTAGCAATACCACTTTTTGAAATACTGGATAAAAAATAAATATAAAATAAATATAAAAGTCAAACATTTCTATATACCACCAACTAAGCAACTGAACAATGTAAGTGTATAATTTTTATAAAGATAACAATACCAAGCACTCATATTACTTATCTTTTGTCAGGGATTGTTTTAAGCACTTTATATATGTAATAGTTTTTAAATATGTGCAAATTTATAGACACACCTCCCTTTGTATCACCCATTCCTTCCAATGCAGGCTGAAAGAAATGATTTACTCTACTGAGTACATTAGGACATAAGTGATATTATGAGATTCTGAGACTAGATCTCATAGAGAACAATTTCTGCCAAGCTTTTATGTATTATTTGCTCTTGTGAAAGCCAGCCACTGTGACATAAGGACACTTTAGCACTTCTGGGAGAGGCTCACATGAAGAGGGACTGAGACCTCCTATCAACAGCCAGCACTAACTTGACAGCCTGTGAGTGATCCAGTGTAGCCTCATCATCTTGATTGCCACATCATCAGAGAGCTTGAGTTATGTCTCCCCATCTAAGCCTCTCCTCTTCTTGATCCACAAAAATCATGAGAGAGAAATGTTTATTATTGCTTCAAACCATAAAATTTTGCAATAATTTGTAGCAAAGAAATAAATAACAATACACATGGCATGATCTTCACAGTATCTCTATAAGATAGATATTATTATTAGGGTCAAATTACAGATGAAATAAGAAAGGCAAAAAGTTAAGGAGCATGTTCAAGTTCGTGCAGTGCTGTGTAACCAGTGGAAATGAGATTGAAGTATAGATAGTCAGCCTCCAAATTTTGTGTTTATAACTGATAAATCACACTACATTGCAATTCTTCCCAAACTCCCAAACACACTCTATATTTTAGTCAATTTCCTTTTGTACTAAATACTTCTTTTCTATAGATGTCTAACCCCCAGATTGAGTAGGGCTAAGTAGTTATCTAGATTTATTAAGCCACTGCCAGCTGGAACTTCTCTTTCTGTCTTGGATCTACCCTTCCTGGACTTCCTACTATTGCTTTGTTTTTAAAATGAAATCTCCTCTTCTCTGATAAGAAAAAAAAATTGTTGTTTTGCCCAAAGCCCAAGTTGTAAACAAGACTTTAGAACAGGTTTTAAACCTATCCCAGTCAGTCAATGGTAGCTTCATTTAAGTACTCAGATGTCTCACGGTTGGCTAATCATCAGATGCTTCACTTCAGGAACCTTCTGAAAGTCAGCCAGTGCCTAAATTCCACCTTCCTTGGGGCCTATATAGAGACTGGATTCTACATCCATAATTCTCATCTGCTTAGCAAGTAATATGTCCTGCTTTTTTTGCTTCAAATAGATATCAAGTGTGGTCTTTTCCTTTGATACTTTTTTACCCTCTTGAATATCTGGAGGAAATCTTCAAATAAATATTTAAGCAAGAATATGTGGTAGATAAACTTTCTGAACCATCACGTGTCTGCACATTAGTTTTCTCTGGCTTCTTATTCGATTGATAGTGTGCCTGGAAATTAAATTTAAAGTTAAGTATCAATTTTCCCCCAAATTTTGAAAGGATTGCATCATGGTCTTCTAACATGCAGTGGTTGCTGATGACAACTCTGATACCAATATAATTCATATTCCTTTGGAAGTGATTTCTTTCCTCTGAAAATTTTTAGAATATTTTTTCTATTTTGATGTTTTGAAATTTCATAAGAAGTTTTTAGATACTGGTCTTCTTCCATTTTTATTAACTGCAATAGATATTTTGTGATCCCTTGCAATCTGACTTATATCCTTCATTTGTTTTCAAATATACCATTGTATATTTGAAAGTTATAATGTTTATAATGATTAATTTTGCGTATTAATTTGGCTAGGCCACAATAACCACATATTTGATCAAGACTTAGTCTATATGTTTCTGGGAAGGTGTTTAGATGAGATTAATATTTAAATCAGTAAACTTGAATAAAGCAGATTATCCTCTGTAATGTGGGTGGGCCTCATTCTATCAGTTGCTGGTCTTATGAGAAAGAAGACTTAGGTCCCCCAAAAAAGAAGGAATTCTGTCTCCACAATCTCTTTGGACTCAGGCTGCAATATCAGCTCTTTCCTGGGTCTCCAGCCTACTGGTCTATGCTGAAGATTTTGGATTAGCCAGCCTGCACAATTGTGTAAGCCAATTCCTTAAAATAGATCTCTCTGCTTCAATCTCACCCACTTTCTGCCTCTATGTACCTTTGTTGTTTTTTTGTTCTTGCTGTTTTTCTCATTATCATGCTACATTTTAAAAATATAATTGTGATACTTAATTGCCCCGATGTATTTATGAAGAAAAAATAATATGAATTGGCGAGTTTCTAAAGCATATCTTTCTATTGTACTCCTCAAGGAGGCTTAGCTCAAGAGTACAAGGAGTGGCTCCCTCTCAGAGGCATACAGATACTTGACACTGTGTTTCACCTCCACCCCTCATTTTTCCACTGTGCAACCCAGTGTAGCTCCCTAGAATGAGGAGGAAACGGGTCCTCTGATCATGATCATGTGTACGTGAAGTGTTTTGCCTTCTTTTTATAGAAGGTGGCTTTTGTAATTAAAAGCTGACAGCATAAATTTTAAATTATTTGGTTGTACTGCAACAACATTTCTTTGAGGCAATGGGTAATTCATTGTCTACTTTTCATGTTAAGAATAACAGGGACATAAATAAGAGCATTATTGGGAGCAACAGCAACAAAACCATTCATGGTTATTTGATCAAAATATTATCAGAATCACGGACAGCACTTACACAACAACATAAATAGTTCAATCTTCTCCACTTCACATTTTTTTTTTTAGTTTAATGGAAATGTTCATTTTTTTAAAATTCATTTTTATTGTTAGACTTATTGGGGTGACATCTGTTAGCAAGGATTACGTAGGTTTCAGGCATACAATTCTACAGTGCATTGTAAACTTGTTGTATAATAAGTTCACCACCTAATGTGACTTCTCTTTCCATCACCTTATATTTAGCTTCCCCCGCTCCTGTTCCACCCCCTCCCCTTTCTCCCCTCACTTCACATTTTTTTGCCATCTAGTTCTTCTAATACTTCTTCTTAAATGTGTCTATTTTCAAAATTTGCCATTGTAATCTCATTGTTTGTCACTTTCTGGCCAGATTTGTGGTGATAGTAAACTATAATTCAAGCTTTATTTTGCCTTACTGAAAATGCAAATGCATCATCCAGTAACAAAATGTAACTGTAAAATTTTCAATTTACATAGACAAAATACTACTTCAACATAGAGAAAAAAAATATTTTGCTGTTCTATCTTCCTAATGAGGTTTCCAGATAAAATGGTAGCAAATTTAGATGTCTGTTTATGTCTTGGCTTCCTTTGATACTTCCAGACCCAGTACTTCCAAAGTCCCCTATACCTGCCTCCTGAAGACTCATGTCAAGACTAACTCTTAATGATGACATAAGAAAGAGTTGATGTTTATTTGCTGTATTAGTTATACCTAAATCTGAGAGCTGGTGCTCTAAAGGAACCAGGCCATGAAGACACTAACTCCTCTAATAACTTACTGTTCTTTCTTGTAAAAACAACTCATCATATTTTCCTCATTACTCTAGCCATCAGGACACTCAAAGTAAAACACAAAACCATTTTTTAAAAATACGGTGAATTAAAAAAAAATGGTGAATTTTTAAACAAAGTTAATAGTCCCCAGATCCTACAGTGGTTAAGTATGTCTGTTAGTCTCCTACTTACAGATACCTTTTCTTTTTTTTTAAGTTTGAAGGGGTGTGTGTGTGTGTGTGCATGCACATTTTAAAATTCTATATTATTGTTGGGAAAATTATTGGTATTTAAAAGATGTATCTTGATATGTTTAATATAATTATAACTTATGTTTTATAAAGTGTTGTATAATAGATTCTGCTGGAAAACTCAATTGAACCTGGAAATTATAACACTTTCAAAAATCACCAGACCTCAAAAAGATGCATAGTTCCTCCCCAAATTTCCACTACCTCACTATAATCTAAGAGTAGTTTTATCTAAAACTCTCTGACTTAAAAGGAAAAAAAAAACATGCACCAGAAATCACTTGAAATTCAGGCAGATTTTTATGTCTCACCATAAGATTTCAATATTCTGGGAATGTTTAGAGTGTGCACTGGTCACCCCTTTGGTAGAAATTTAAGGACTGGGAACAAGATTTTTTGGCAAAGATGATCTGTTTCTCTGAGACTTGTTCTCTGGTTTTCCTTAGTAACTTGGGTGTAGCATGAAAAAATTTTAGAATTGCTGGAGCTGTGGAGTGGTGGTAAAGAGCCTGGGGTAATAGGATAAATGTCTGTTTTATCCAGTTAATTAGCATAAAGAATTTTACAAACAAAAGCTGTCTACCGTTCGTAATTTTGTTTTTAAAAGTTAATATAATTATCTAGAGGATTCTGGAACAATAGATTTTTGAAAACAACATAGATTTGACCCCTGATCTTTGCGTTTAGAATCCTGAAGCTCACTTTTTGAACTATCCTCTGATAGTTAGGCCAAGAATTAATAATGTCCATGTTTCAATGAAAGTTTGTTTAAAAACATGCCTGTGAACTTTGTCTGCATTATTCCTTCTGTGCAGGCCCATGACATTGGAAAATTCCTGGATAAACAAATTCATGAATAACATAGGAATCCCATCATCTTCATCTGGATCTTATGTAATTCTAGTCTTGCCCTTTCATTTTCAGTCTTTTGGAAAGCAGCCGAGACATTTATTTGTACACAGACAAAAAAATGATACCTCAACTATGAAGTTTGTATTCACATTTGTGACAGCCAGTCTCTCATATGATTTCTATTACTGATGTTCTCTTATCTTCTAATGTTACTGGCATGTCATTTATTTTCTATTGGAGTCTCTCAGAGGTTCAGGTCAGAATACATAATAGTGTTGTGTATAGTGGAAGAAACAATACATCTCTTCTTGGAAGTTTCCAAATAAGGAAGAAAAAGAATGTTAAATACTTCTGACCTTCAGTTAATTACAAAATTATCTGAAATAGGATAGGAATAAAATGACCCTTATAGTTTCCCCCATGCTACAATTTGGTATCAAAAGGACATGCGTGCTCAGTGGGATGAAAAGGAAGTAGGGACCTCATGGACTTTCGCACGACTACTTCATATAACCATCTCCAGACTCCCTTCCCCTAGTATTAATAACTTTACTTTTGTAGTTAACTTGACATTTTCTGTTTTTCACAGTCTCCTAATTATTTTTATTACTTCTTTCCTTGCAAATCCTCCTAAAAGATATATGCTTATTTATTACCCTGTCAACCATTCACTGTGCTCTTTTCTAGAAAATTTTGTTCCTTATTTCACTACCAGTAATTCAAGGTACTATTTGGGTGCAGTAAAGAGCAGCTAGCATATTACTACATCTATTATAAGCCCATTTTAAAGATTCATGGGTAATTTCTTTCATAAGAACAATCCCAACACACAACATTTAATATTTTGATTCTTTTGTTCACTATCATGTAAATTATTTTGTTAGCATTAATTCACTTAAAATCAAAAACCTATATAGATTACCTTAGGAAATGACTCTTGTTGAAAGAAAGCAATACAACATAGTTTAAGATGGCAGTATTTTATATTCTTATATCTTTTTCTTGTGTATTTGAGAAAATATTCCTATTAATCTCTTCATTGGTGTCCATAGACTTCTTAGTTCTCAATTATTTACTGAGCACCTACTATGTGTTCTGCCCTATCTTAAGTACTATATAGAATGTAAAGCAAGTATTTTCCCTTTATATTATGGAGTATAGTTGAGAAATTTAAAATTATATACAGAGAAAATTCATCCTATACAAGATAAAAGAGATACAAAGAATCAGTCTTATATAAGACAAAAGAGATATGTAAAGAAATTCTGGATAAAGAGCTGTATGGTGAATGCCAAAATAGCTAATTGAGCTTACAGGAAGGAATCTTTTTATACTGAAAGCATTATAATAAGGATATTAGTCTAAAAGAAAAAAATTGTTGAAATTCTTTAAGGTTTAAATTACTGAGACCACCTAACAAAAATCAGAATTCTTCCTTGCCTCTCTTGGAAATCTGATGAAGTGCAGACTTTGATGAAGTATCTTTGGCAATGTTAATGACATAGGCGATTTTTCAAGTTGAACTAGAGATGAGTCAGATTAAAAATAAATATGGCATTTCTGCCAACATACCCAGGCCAAAGTACCCATTTCCAAGTGGGTACAATAGAAAAAGTACGAATTTCATTGTGTTTTTTTTTTCTTTTTTTTGGTAATTCCCTGGCTGGGAATCGAACCCAGACCGCAGTGTTGAGAACGCCGAAGCCTAGCCACTACACCACCAGGGAACCCCTGAATTTCATTTTTTAATGGTAATTGAACTGACATTATGGAAGACCTCACTAGCTATGTGCTATAATAAAAAATGTATTTGAGGACACCAAAAAATATCACAACTGAGCAAAAGGAAAATGCCTAAATAAATGCCCACATGCTTCTTCTGTACTACTATGTTGAAATACAGGGATTAAAAATGTAAATGTTTTTTCTGGATGATATATAATTATAGTGAACTTTAATTAAGGTTTCCCAGTTTTTGGTCAAATGTGTCAGCCATCTGAAAGAGAAGTTATATTAAACATTAGAGCCAATGAGTATATATACAATAGTTTCTTAAGTTAGGGACTTTATTAACATTTTTCATTGTATTTTATAAATCATCTTTTAATGATTTCCCTGATTATGTACATTAAATTTTCTTATACATTCACTGGAGGAAGTAAAATTTAAGCTGAAACCTAAACAATGAGTGAAAAGTAGAACTAGCCAAGCAAAGGGGAAAAATATATCTAGACCAAGGGAGTAGCATACACAAAAATACCAGGTGATATCGAACATATTATATCAAGGAAATTAAGATTAGTTTAATACTTGTTCAAAAATATGAACAAGTGGCCATGGATACACCTAAGCATTAAACACTAAAATGTGGAGAGATTTATAAGCCAAATTAAGAAGTTTGTGCTTTATCTTTTCATCCACTGCTTTTTTTTAAGTGACATAAGTTGATTTGTATTTTTTTAATTAATCAATTTACTTATTGAGGTATAATTGATATATGACATTCTACAAGTTTAATGTGTACTTTGTGTTAGTTTGATACATTTATAAATTGTGATATGATTACCACGTTAACTAATACCTCTATCATTTCATATATTTAACATTTTTGTGTGATGAAAATAATTAAGATCTACTTAGCAACCATGAAGTTTATAATACAGTATCTTTGACTAATCACTATGATGTGCATTAGATCACAAAAATTATTTATCTACTAGTTGCAAGTTTGTATCCTTAAAAAACATCTCCCAATTTTTGCACCCGCCAGCCCAAGGTAACCAGCATTCTACTCTGTTTCTATG
This sequence comes from Lyroderma lyra, assembly GCA_004026885.1. Classification (NCBI taxonomy): domain Eukaryota; kingdom Metazoa; phylum Chordata; class Mammalia; order Chiroptera; family Megadermatidae; genus Lyroderma; species Lyroderma lyra. The sequence continues at coordinate 29,802 of PVJL010005542.1, forward strand.
AGCTTGACTATTTTAGATTCCATGTATCAGTGATATCAGACAGGTATACCATAGTGATATCACAAGTTCAGTTCCAGATTACCATAATAAAACATGTCACATAAACTTTTTGGTTTCCCAATGCATATGAAAGTCATGTTTACACTATACTATTGTCTGTTAAGTGTACAACAGCATTATATCTAAACAAAAATGTATATATCTTAAGTAAAAATATTTTATTACTAAAAGGTGCTAATCATCATCTGAGTGTTTAGTAAGTCATAATCTTTTCTACTGGAGGGTCTTGCCTTAATGTTGGTGGCTGCTGACTGATCAGAGTGGTGGTTGCTAAAGATTGGGGTGACTGTGGCAATTTCTTAAAATAACAGTTAAGTTTGCCAACATCAATTGACTCTTCCTTTCATGAACAATTTCTCTGGAGCATGCAATGCTATTTGATAGCACTTTACCCACAATAGAATGGAATCAATCCTCTCAAACCCTACCACTGCGTTATCAACTAAATTTATGTAATATTCTAAATTCTTTGTTATAATTTCAACAGTCTTCATAGTATCTTTATCAGAAGTATATTTCATCTTAAGAAAACCCTTTCTTTGCTCATCCTTAAGAAGGAACTCCTCATCTCTTAAGGTTCTATCATGAGATTAAAGTAATTCAATCACATCTTCAGACTTCACTTCTAATTCTAGTTCTCTTTCTATTTCCACCACAACTGCAGTTATTTCCTCTGCTAAAGTCTTCAACCCCTCCAACTCTTCTATGGCAATTGGAATCAACTTCTTCTAAGTTTTTGTTAATGTTGACCTTTTGACTTCTTTCCATGAATCACAAATGTTCTTCATAGCATCTAGAATGGTGAATTCTTTCTAGAAGTTTCAATTTACCCAGATCCAGAAAAGAATCACTATCTATGACAGCTATATAGCCTTATAAAATGTATTTGTTTGTCTTTTTTAAACCTTTATTTATTTATTTATTCTGATATTTAATATTATTTTATATTAATTTCAGGTGTACAGCATAGTGGTTAGATATTTATATAATTTAAGAAGTGATCCCCCTGACTAGTCTAGTATCTATCTGGTACTATATGTAGTTATTACCAGATTATTGATTATATTTACTATGCTTTATTTTACATTCCATGACTATTTTGGAACTGCTAATTTGTACTTCTTAATCCTTTCACCTTTTATACCCTGTCTCCAGAAGTCTCTTTTATCTATTACCACCAAAATCTAGTGCCCATCTGACACCATACATAGTTATTAAAATATTATTGACTATATGCCTTATATCATACCTTACATCTCCATGACTACTGTGTAACAACAAATTTATGCTTCATAATCCCTTCTGCTTTTCTACTTATCCCTAAACACCCTCCCATCTGGCAACCGTTGGCATGTTCTCTGTATCTATGAGTTTGTTTCTGTTTTCTTTGTTTGTTCATTTTGTTTTTCAGATTCCACGTATAAGTGAAATCACATTTCATCTGTCCTCTCTCTGACATACTCCACTCAGCACAATGCATTGCAAGTTTATCCAGTCACTGCAGATGGCAAGAACACATTCCTATCCATGACTAAGCAATATCTCATTGTATATATGTACTACCTACTTTTTATCCATACATCTATTGACAGACACCCAGGCTGCCTCCACATCATGGCCATTGTAAACAATGTTGCAATGAACATATGGAGGAATTCATTCTCTTGAAGTAGTGTTTTGGGTTTCTTCAGATAAATACCCAGAAGTGAGATTCCTAACCCATTCTTTGTGTCTTCTTAAAACTTTTGTTTTAAAGTCTATTTTGTCTTATATAAGTATTGTGACCTCAACGTTTGTTTTTTTGTTTGCTTCCCTTTTCAAAAAATATCTTTTTCTATTTCTTTTACTTTAATTTGTGTGTGCCTTTTGATCTGAAGTGAGTCTCTTGTAGAAAGCATATGTAAGGTTGTTTTCTTATCCATTCAGCCCTCCTATCTTTTTATTGGAGCATTTTATACATTCATATTTAAACTAATTATTGATAAGTAGTTATGGTTATTTTATTTATATTTTTCATTTTTCTCTTTCTGTCTTAAAGTAGTCCCTCTAAGATTCCCTGTAATACTGGTTTGGGTAATAAATTTATTTACCTTTTTTTTGTCTGGGAAATTTTTTATCTGTCCTTTGATTCTAAATGATAGCTTTGCTTGGTAGCATAATTTTGATTGTAGGTCCTTTCTTTTCATCACTTTGAATATTTTATGCCAATACCTTCTGGCCTGCAAAGTCTCCTTTGATAAATCAGCTGATAGTCTTATGGGAGCTCTGTTGTAGGTAACTGAATGCTTTTCTCATGCTAGTTTAGGATTCTCTCTTTGTCTTTAACCTTGGGAATTTTAATTATGATGTGTCTTTGTGTGGGCCTGTTTTGAATTCATCTTGTTTTGTATTTTCTGTGCTTCCTGGGCTTATATGTACATTTCCTTCATCAGGTTAGGAATGTGTTTAGTCATTATTTCCTCAAATAGGTTTTCAATTGCTTATTCTCTCTCTTCTCCTTCTGGTACCCCATTGATGCAAATGTTGATGTGTTTCATGTCCCAGAGGTTCCTTAAACTGTTCTCATTTTTTTCTCTTTGCTGTTCTGATGGGTTTTTTCTGCTACCTGATCTTCCGTATTGTTGATTGGATCCTCTGCTTTATCCAATCTACTGTTGATTCTCTCTAATTCACTCTTCATTTCAGTTATTGTATTCTTTATTTCTGGCTGGTTTTTTTTTTTTTATGTTTTCTATTTCCATTTTTATGTTTTCTATTTCTTTGGTGAAGTTCTTTCTGAGATCATTGACCATTCTTACAATCAGTTTGGAACTCTGCATATGGTAAGTTGCTTATTTTAATTTTGTTTAGTTCTTCTTACTGGATCTTTGTTCTGTACTCTTATTTGGATACTTTTTTTTTGTTCCCCCATTTTGGCTGCCTCCCTGTGTTTGTTTCTATGTATTATTATGTAGGGCCGCTATGCCTCATAGTCTTAGTAGAGTGGCCTTATGTAGTAGGTGTCTGTGTGACCATGTGGTGTAGTCTCCCTGGTCAGTAAAGCTGAATACTTCTCTCTTTGTCCCAAAATAGTCCCTCTAATATTCTCTGTAATACTGGTTTGGTGGTAATAAATTTCTTTACCTTTTTCTTGTTTGGGAAATTTTTTATCTGTCCTTTGATTCTAAATGATAGCTTTGCTGGGTAGCATTATTTTGATTGTAGGTCCTTTCTTTTCATCACTTTGAATATTTTACACTGATGCCTTCTGGCCTGCAAAGTTTCCTTTGAGAAATCAGCCTTGCTCAACTACACTGATGTTGCTATTTGCACATCAATGGGAGAAACTGACCCTCAGCCTGACTGATTGGTTGTGAAGACTGTCTATGACTACAGTGGATGAGCTGTGGTACAGGGGCTTATCCTATAGAGCAGAGTTCATTTTAATGGGGTTTTAGTGCCTATGCAGTGTTCTCTTTGGGTGTCATTCTTGGAGGTGATTGAGTGATGCTCTAGCATGATCTGAAGTTGGCCACCAGGTGTTTCAGGCCTGTGGCACTTGGGAAGGTACCTGTTGCAGGCCAAGTTTAACCACAGCCCATGCCCTGCCTGAAGGTACATGTTATGAGCCAAAAAGCAATTTACAGATGGTCACCACCCACACTAGACTTAAAGATACCTCGATAGGACTCTGTAAACTGAAGCCACCTGCTGCTAATTTCAGGCTTATGACTGCTCAACATAGCTACAGTACATGCCAAAACCAGATGCTACTTATTTGGTTTTATGAATCTTTGTGAAATTTTATGAAACTTCACAGCAGGAGCTAAGACAGGTTGTACTAAAAAGCCACTGTAAGTGGCTTGAGTATGCCCAAAAGTGGAATGGGGCTGGATCTCAGAAAATCACTAGGACAAGGTAGACAAATAGTGATAGCCAATTTGATGGAGACTCAGATATGAAATTGCCTGCATCTGAACATAGAGAAGGGGAGGGCTCAACAAAGAAACAGTGGCTTCTGCCAGTTTCTCCCTTTAGGAGTAAGATCCCCCTTCAACCCTTACCCTGAAGCGAGACAATTTGGTTCCTCTCCATATGTCCCTGTTTCTTTTCACGCTGCTGCCCCAAAGCTGGATCTCAGAGTAAGTGAGTCCATCAGTGAGTAGGTCCATGTGTGGGTCCTTTAAGAGGAGTACCTGGGTCTCCAGCAGACCTTCATCTTACTCAGTACCAATCTCTGCTGGTTTTCACATCCAGAAGTTATGGGAACTTCTCTCCCTGGTACTGGAAACTTAAGCTGGGGAGCCTTGTGTGGGGATGGGATGCCTTGCTTGTGTGTGTGTGGGTCCTCTGTAGTTGAGATATTCCTCCCAATTTTTAATAGTCACATGTGGGTTGGGACCAGCCTGCTCTGTGTCTCTTCCTTTCTTGCCCGTCTTGAACTGGTTGCTTTTATATGTCCTTAGTTGTAGGGCTTCAGTTCAGCTAAACTTCAGACAATGCTCAGTGGTATTTGTTCTATAGTTCAATTGTAATTGATGTGATCCTGATAGGGGGTGAAAACAGAATTTACCTACTCTGTCATTTTGGCTGGAAATCTGACATATATTTCTTAAGTAATAAGACTTGAAAGTCAAAATTACTCTTTGATCTATGAGCTACAGAGTGGATGGTGTGTTAGAAGTCATAAAAATAACATTAATTTTATGGCAGATCTTCATCAGAGCTCCTGGGTGGCTGGATGCATTGTCAATGAGCAGTAATAGTTGAAAGAATTTTTTTTTCTGAGCAGTAAATCTCAACAGTGAACTTATAATATTCAGTAAACCATATTATGAACAGATGTGCTTTCATCCAAGATTTGTTATTCCATTTGTAGAACACAAAGTAGACTTAGCATAATTTTTAAGAACCCTAGGATTTTTAGAATCATAAAAGAGCACTGATTACAACTTAAAGTCAGCAGTTGCATTAGCTCTAACAACAGAGTCAGCCTGTTCTCTGGAGCTTTGAATCTAGGCATTGACTTTATTTCTCTAACTATGTAAGTCTTAGATTGCATTTTCTCCTAATAGAAAGATGTGTACATAATTAAGTCATCAGAAATAATTTAAATTGGAAGCACAATAACATTCCATAATGCACCATTATATAGTTTTTTAAAAAAGCACAGCAAATGTGGTCAAGGATATGGAGCAATTGGAAGTTTCCTACATTGTTGGTGGGAATATAAAATGGCACAAACACTACAAAACAGTTTTTCCATTTCTTAATAGTAAACATATACTTACTACAGAACTCAACAATTATACTCTTAGGTATTGACTCCCGAATTGAAAATGCATGTCCACAAAGACTCTTACAGAAAATAATAATAACCTTATAGCAGTTTTATTTATTAAAGCCCTAAATGAATACAACTCAGATGTCTGTCAACAACAGCAGTGATAGATGAATGAATGAACTACTGATATACACACAACAACAAAGATGCATCTCAAAAAAAAAAGGCAGACACAAAAGAGTTTATACCATAAGATTATTTTTATTTGTGAGAAAAACCTAGAAAGGGGTACAAGAGAATTTGTTGAGGTGCAGGAAATATTTTATGTCTTCATTGTGGTAGTAGTTACATAGGTGTGTATGCTTGTCAAATTTTATTGCAATATATAGTTAAATGGATGCAATTTATTTTACACTTGATCTTAGCCAAAAGGCCAAGAAGCAATGCAATTTATTTTATATAAATTATAACTCAGTAAAAGTTATTAAATAAATTAGTTGTCACCTTTATAAAATGCATAATATACAGGCATAGGACAGAATATTTCTGGTATTAACTATTTTACTTCCATAGTAAAATATTGAAAAGAAAAATAGAGAGAAGTTATATTTTCTGTTTTATCTCTTTCTCTGTCATTATGCTAGAATTCTGCTGATATGCCAGTACTGTCTTCTGATTTGCCTTGCCTATGTCTCAAGCTGGCCCAGCCTCTTTCTGCTAATGCAGCAAAGGATAATTTCAACTACACAGACTTCATTAATTCATAGCTATTTCATAACTGTTACTAAAAAATGTAAAAATGTGGGAACATCAGCCGATGTGTTTTTTTTCTCAACTCTGTTATCACTTGCCTTTCTATTATGACCATAGGATAAAAGAATTACAGTGAATGTGACAAAGAATCTATCTTTAGCTTATTTGAGGGAAGACTTTAGTGATTTAAAAAAAAATAGGTACTTTGGCAAACATTGTTTGTGTGTGTGCTTCATAGTGATAAAAAAATGACCTTGTAAGTTATGTAATCATGCCAATAATTAATTTTCTTGAATTTAAATAAATTCCATGAACATGTTACCAAAATGTTTGTGCAATCAGTTATGTTATAGAATTCATATGGCTGCACATGAACTCCCTCAACTATTAAGTGTTGATAATAGTGTTTTATACAGTCTATCCTTCTAGCCCTTAATATCTTACTAGAGTTTGCTCTTTACTCAATCTAATCTATAATTCCCTTATTGCTATTTTAAATAATTTTCTTACATGTAGGACATACTGGGGCTGGAGAACAGCTGGTCAACATCTTCCAATTAACAATGTCATGTTTAAAGACTCATGGTAAGTTATTTTCAAACCAGATAATCTTCATTACTTTAATCTTTAATTATGCATCCAATTGCCTAGGCCTTCTCTTAAGCCCCAGCAACTAGATATGAGATAGTTCCAACCCTGCGTTTATTAATAGATCAGATATTTCAATTCTTCTTTAACTTTGATTAGAACCAGTTTCTCCAGGACATACAAATATATTTTCCATGCCTCATGACATAAGATAAATTCTTCTGAAGGGTACAGAGAATACACTATTACACACCCAGCTGTTCCTCTTTTTATTACCTAGATTATTAGCAATTACTTAATTAAATGAAACACTGACTATTGTGTGTTGTCTATGTGAACATCTTTTAATGATGATGAATTAACTAATTCTAAATCAAGCGTTCTTTTGGGTTGCATTCTTTATACTTAAGTGACCAGGTGATATTTAAATATATATTAAGAAAAATGCTTTTATTTTAGGAATGTAATTTTCTTCCTGATGAATTTTGTTAACATTCTTAATGAAAATGAGTGCCTTTCAAGTCCTGCAAGTTTGAATTAATATTAACTATTTACCTAAAATAATTCAACTGTGCTGCTAAAATGAGAGGATAAATACTAGCTTGCAAAGATGCTACATATTCTATGTAATGTGTTCTATAAGTAAATAGAGATCATGCTAAGCTGAATAAAAATCAGGAGCACAAGAACAAAACTGGTTCTTTCAAGCTTTGACAAATTCAACCACAAGATTGGGTAGTGATTTCTTCAGAAATCCTTCTCTCTCTATCCAAAGAGATTCTCCTTTAAGGAAGTCTTTGGGTTTTCCTTTTTTGTTTTCTTTTGTTTTGTTTTGGTTAGCTTTTTTATGTTCTCAGTACTGACTAAATATATGAGCATTAAGTTAGATTAAAAATGTATTTTGCTACCCTCATAAAATTCACTCACTTGTAGATAATTCTAGTTCTAATAAAAATGAGCTGATATTTGGATAACAATTGGAACAAAATAATTCTTAGTAATATAAATATATAGTAAAATTTTGAAATGTAATTAGAACCAGTAATCATAGCAGTCATTCTGCTTAGACAATGTGATTCTGAACAAGCACAAACAAGTAGATAATGAAACAATGGTACATCGAGAAAACAATATCCAAAATATTTCATCTTAAAACATTATTCAGAATACTTAGTGACTAATGTGACTTACATGTTTTATTCTATTTAACTTCTAATATTAAAATTAATCTCTAAACAACTAAAACAAATATAACCACCTTCGACATAGTGCAGGAAAATTATATAACTGAGTAAATGGAGCTCTTTTTGTGTCTTTCAGTAAAAACCAATATTACCAGTCTTTATAATAAAAATGTTAATAATCAATTGCCGTAATCTTGCTTTTTCAGAGGACACATTTTTTTATAACAGATTAGAATTTCACCTATTTGTAACTCAGTATATTTAGTATATTAGATGAAGTAAAATAAAAATTTATCCTGCCATTGTCTATCAACCTTCAGAGGAAAACTTGTCAAATAGAAAGGCAATATTTTTTTATTTGAAAACTGTAAACAATAGAAAAAAGTAAAAATATCACTATAACAAATGCTCATGAATTCTTGAGCCAGAATTTTCACAATATTCACATTTTGTTCAGATAATAGTTATAATGAAAAATAAAACTTGCCTGATGATATTTAAATTTGTTTCCTTTGCCAGCCCTCTTCTCTCTGCTCAGAAGCAACCACTGTCACTAATTTGGTAGCTGTTTTACCAGCTCTGCTTCTCTGCTTTTAGATTTTTGATATTTTTTATTTATAGAAATTTTTAAAAACCATTTTATTCATTAATTGTTGGAATTGTATTAAAAACCATTTTAATTTATACATTTATTTAGATAAAATGTCATCTTTTAATCTGTGAACAATATTTCCTTTCTACTTATTCTGCATTCCTTATATGTCCTTTTGAGGCAAAATAGGTATCCTAGGAAATTGACAACCCCTTCCAGGGTACAACATGATATACCTCACTGGTTAGAAAAGTAAAAAGTGATTGTATTCAGTACATACAGCTGGAGAAAAACAAGAACCAGTTTTATCCAACTAATCTAATCTCTATGACTAGGAACCTGACCTTTAACTAGTTCTTATATCATTATAATGTCATTTGACTTGCAGTTACTAAAACCAAATAAGGAATAAAAAGTGGAAAATTTTATCCCATCCAAGGGGAGGAGATAAATGAACCATATCAATGGGATGTCATGGATTTCTTCCCCCAGAGGGAATAGAAACCTCTGATTGTGGCTTCCTGGGGGCTACTTGTTCTCTGAGTTTGCCTGAACTTTTTTCTCAAGTGTGTACTTTCATTTTCAATAAATTGCTTTCACTTTCCTGCATCTGTTTTGCTCTTTAATTCTTTCTTGCACTTAGATAAGAACTGTCACCACTGCTCCAGATTGAGTCCTCTCTTGGGTATTTCTGTGGGCCTCTGGCTACACTTCAATACTTTTCTTCATAATGTTTTATAAATCTTTTCTTAGATTTATTCATAGTAGTTTAAGATTTACTGTTAGTGTGGATTATGTTATTGCTACATTTGTAGATATTTTAAAATGAATACAGATGAACAATTATAATTGTTATAAGTTGATCTTGTTTTAGCAGTCTTGTGAAAGTCTTTGTACTTTTTAGTTTCTCTGAAATTATCATCTGAAAAATTTACTTTATTCTTTACAATTCTTAAACCTCTTACTTTTTTGTGTCTCTGTCATTGGCTATGATATCTGGGACTATGTTGAGTAGTAGTGGAGTTTGATGAAGGTATTATAAAAATTTTATCATTAAATATGATTCTTGATATAAATTTTTGGTATATATCCTTTAAGAATTCAAAAAAGTTTCCTTTAATTCCTATTTTATTAGATATTGTTAAAGTTAAGAATTATTAAATTTTTAATTTTACTGTACTTATTGAAATTATATGACTTTTTCCTAATTTATCACTTTAAATCTTTACTTTTTAAAAACTATTTTAAATTTTAATACAGTTGATATACTATATTATATTTGTTATTCTAGTTTCAGGTGTACAATACAGTGATATGACATTTTCGTATTTAACAATGTGATCACTTCACTAACTCTAGTAATCATCAAACAAAAACAGACTCATAAGAGGAAAATACCATCAAGATGATGATGGTATCAGAGAAGATTCTTGAAACCTCTCTGGAAATTATAACAAATTGAATAACTGTAATTCATCAGAAGTATTCCTAAGCAACACATAACCTCAGCTGAAAGTCCCACTCATGGCAAGGAAACACTTAAAGGTCAGAGAAAAGGAAGCAAATGAGGAAGGGGGAAGTGTGTATATAGAGTTACAGGATGCAGTCCAGAACCCAGGAGAGAGAAAAAGTGAGATGAGGCCAAGAAATGTGAGCCAGAGTACATTGCAATTCTGGGAAAGTTAGGTACTGAGACAGTGGGAGGTGCAGGATGTGGGCCTGGTGCTCAGCATGGTCTTAGAAGAAAGACTGGGATATAGTGGACATGAAATGTGGCCTGGGAAATAAAATGAAATGAAGACAGCCATGTCTGCACATTCTCTGGTCCCATACATTCCTGATAGAGGGGAAGGCTTGTAATGAGGGTCACAACCTCAGGACATATAGAAGACATAGCCCACACTGCCATCACTGCCAGGTAGAAATCATAGACACAGAGCCTGGTTGCCTCCCCCACATCTGGCTAGTGCTTACAGGGAAAAAGCTGTTGGGGATAGTCAACTGTGGTCTGAAAATTGCCGTTATCTGGCACCACAAACAAACCCATGCCTCACTCAACAAACTTCACTCAAATCCTTCCCAGCTAACACTGGTGGGGGGCAGAGGGGTGGTCCAAAAAAACCTGAAACACACAAGCATAACACACAAGCAGCTTCTGCCTGCACTGGGATTTCAAAGGTGCAGAGCCTGATCACCCACTAAATCCTCCATGGGGGTCATGCACTAAGACCAAGATGACTGGGTCAAAGAAGAAAAACCCAGGAAATCTCTCATTGTGAGAAGACCAGAAAATCAAGAGAAAATAAACTGCTGAACCCCAATATAGAAACTAAAATGCTCCAGTGACACCTACTGAGATACAAAAAAGAAAAAGATCTCTTCATACCTACACATGGGAAGATGCACAGGAAGAGAAATGCACCAACAGCTATGAATACCCAAGGCAACAAAGCTACTCAGAAAAAAAATATAGCATCCACAAAAAAAGAACTTAAAGACGTGGAAACATTTTATTTAAATGACACAATTTAAGATGGCAATCCTGAAAAAACTCAATGAGATGCAAGAAAATTCACATAGGCAATTTAATTAACCCAGAAATGAAATCTGTGAACAAAAGAAACATGTTAGCAAAAGAATTGAAATTTTAAAGAAAAACCAAATAAAAATTCTGGAGGTGAATAGTGCAATAAAAGAGATGAAGCATAACATAGCTAGCATAAGAAGCAGAGTTGACCAGATGGAAGGAAGAATTCGTGATATCAAAGATAGAAATATGGAAATGACATAGATGGGAGAAGAGAGACATGATAATTTAAAAAATTTGAAGAACACTACAAGAACTATCTGACTCCATCAGAAAAAATAACATAAGAATAATGGGTTTACCAGAAGGAGAAGAGAGTAAGAAGAGCACAGAGTCTATTCAAACAAATAGTCAGTAAGAACTTCCCAAACCTGTGGTAAGAACTGGATCCTCAAATTTAGGAAACAAAAAGAGCAACTAATTATCACAATGCTAATATGCCTTCTCCAAGGCACTTTATATTAAAGCTGTCAAAAATTAATGACAAAAAAGGAATTCTCAAGGCCTTCAGGAAAAAGAAGACTTTATACTATAAAGGAAAGCTCATCAGATTATCATCAGATGTCTCAGCAGAAATTCTACAAACTAGGAGGGAGTGGAATCAAATATTAAAACTATTAAAAGAGAAAAAAAGTACTAGCTAAGAATAGTTTATCCAGCCAAGTTATGCTTTAGATATAAAAGAGAAATAAAGACCTTTTCAAATATACAGAAGTTGAAATAATTTTCTAGCACAAGGCCTGTATTACAGGAAATACTAAAGGAAGCTATTTGACCTGGAACAAAAACGTAAAAATAAATAGGGATAATTTGTGACAACAAAAACGTAGAAAGGGGAGATGTCATCAAGATGGTGGTATAAGAGGAGATTTTTGAAACCTCTTCTATAAAACATGACAAATTAAACAACTAAAATTCAACAAGGTAATCTCTAAACAACATGTAGCCTCAGCTGAGAGACCCACTCATCACAAGAAAACACCTAAAGACCAGAGAAGGGAAGGCAAAATGGGAGAGAAGAGAAAGAAGCAGTGCAGAGATGGGGTTGTGGAGTGTGATCCAAAGACCAGCAGAAGAGGGAGCAAGCTGGGACCCTGGGAATACACACTGAAACACAGCATGACCCTGGGAAGTTTGAAGAAAGAATTGAAAAGGGTGGAGGCATCAACAGCATGAATGTAGGGCTGGCAACCTGAGTACAGGACAGGTGGCTAAAGCCCGGCACAGCAGCTGGAGGGTGGGCCCCTTGATGAGCGCAGGATCACTGGCTGGAGCTTGGGGCCAGTGGTTGAGTACAAGGCCTGCAACTGCAGCCCAGGGCCAGCAGATGGAGTGCAGTGCAGTCTTGGACACAGACTGGTTGCAATCTTACATCTCCTGGAGCTCATCCCCCCTAAATCTACCTAATGCCTGCTTATTTTCAGCTGTTACTGGAAAACCATCATTATCCTGTGCCTCAAACAAATTGGCAACTTTCTCAATAAACCCCATCCCACCCTTTCTGCTAGGCCAAGAGAGGGGCTCAGGAAAAATAGCTTCTGCCTGCACTGGGATCCCAGAGGCATAGAACACCACTGCCCACTGTGTCCTTCTAAAGAGGAATGCATGAAGATGACTATGTCAAAGAAGAGAAGCCCATCTTCCAGAAAATCCCCATGTGTAAAGATGGAATAATGAGAAAATATTGTAAGATGCTGCAGTGACACTGATTGGGAAGCTAAAAAAAGACCTCTTCATATTTACCAGGGGAAAAGTCACTATGCCCAGGAAGAAAAACAGTCCTGAAGCAATGAGTACCCTAGGGAACAAAGCTGCTCAGAAAAAAATGAAAAATTTCCAGTAAAGGAACTTATAGATTTGTAAATATAAGATCTAAATGACAAAGAATTCAAGACTACAGTTCTGAAAACACTCAGAGAGATCAAAGAATGTTGGCAGAGTACTCATAGGCAGCTAAATGATCTCAGAAAAGAAATCTGTGAACAAAAGGAACACTTTAACAAAGAAATCAAAACTATAAAAAAGAATTAAATAGAAATTCTGGAGATAAACAATGCAATACAAGAAATAAAAAATGAAATAGCTAGCATAGGGACCAGAGCCAACCAGATGGAGGAAAGAATTAGTGATATAGAATATAGAAATATGGAAATGTCACAGAAGGGAGAAGAGAGATTCAGAGTCAAAAGAGATGAAAAAACTCCAAAAGAACTATCTTACTCCATTAGAAAGAATAATATTAGAATAATGGGAATTCCAGAAGGGGAAGAATAAAATTCTACAGGGAGCTTACTCAAACAAATAGTAGATGAGAACTTTCCAAACCTACGGAAAAAACTAGAACCCAAATTCAAGAAGAACGCAGAAGCCCTAGCTACCTGAATACTAGCAGATCTCCAAGGCACATTATATTGAAGATATCAAAGATCAAAGACAAAGAAAGAATTCTCAAGGCAGCCACAGTAAAATAATAATAATAATAATAATAATAATAATAATAATAATAATTGTTATTATTATAATACCTTTTAAAGGAAAGCTCATCAGGTTATCATCAGACTTCTCATCAGAGACTCTAAGAGCCAGGGGGAAGTGGAATAAAATATTCAAAATATTGTAAAACAGAAACTACCAGCAAAGAATAATTCATCCAGCAGAGTTATCCTTTAGATATGAAGGAGTAATATAGACATTTACAGACATGCAGTAACTGAGGGAATTTGCCAGCACAAGGATGGCATTTTAAGACATACTAAAGGAGAATATTTGACCTGAAATAAAAAGTCAAAATACATAGGAAAAAGTTGGGGCAACAAAACATAAAAGGGGAGGAAATAAATGTTTAAACTCCCAAAAGAGAGTGGAGGTAAGAAGCTTGCTTAAGAAAAGAAGCCACTACATATATGGAACTTTCTTTCATATATACTTCATGCTAACCACTGGGTGGGGGGGGGCGGGAAATAAAAGAAGAAGATATCATTAAACATCTTCAAACTATAACTGACAGAAAGAAAAAAGCAAAGAAAAAGTCAAAATACTGAGCTGCAAGAAAACAAAAGATAAAATGACTACAGGATTTTCTCATATATCAATGATTACACCACATGTAAATGGACTGAGCTCACCAATAAAATGTCACAGAGTAGCAGATTGGATTAAGAAACAAAAACTGACCATATGCTGCCTCCAGGAGACAGAACAGACCTCAACCACAAATACAGAAAGTGTGGAAAACAATACTCCAAAAACAAGGCATCCAGAGAAAAGCAGGTGTAGCCATACTAATATCTGATGAAACAGATTTCAGGATAAAAAAAATAATGAGAGACAAATTTAAATATTTCATAACGATAAAGGGGACAGCACAACAAGAAGACATGACATTTAATAAAATGGGTATAGAAGGAAAGTACCTCATTATAATACAGGTCATATATGACAAACCCTCAGCTACTAGCATAATGAATGGGGGAAATTGTAGCCCATTTTTCTAAAGTCAGGAACAAAGGGACAAATTCTGTCACTACTGCTATTCAACACAGTTTAGGAAGTTCTAACCAGAGTAATAAAGCAAGGGAAGAAAATAAAAGGCATTCAAATTAGGAGAGAAGAAAGGAAAATGTCATCTTTTGCAGATGACATGATTCTTTATACAAGAAACTCTAAAGACTCCACCAGAAAGCTATAACAATAGCCAAATTCAGCAAAGTTGCAGGATGCAAATCCAATGTAAAATATCCATTACATTTTTATATATGAACACCAAAATTTCAGAAAGAATTGATGAAAACAATACCTTTGGCAACAACAACAACAACAACAAAAACTAGGAATCAACTTAAAATATGTGAAGGACTTATACAATGAAAACTATAAGACATTGTTAATAGAAATTTAAAAGGTCAGAAAGAAATGGAAAGATATTTTGCATTTATAAGTTAAAAAATTAACATAGTAAAAATAGCCATATTAGCAAAAGCAATATACAGTTTAATGTCTCATCAAAATCCCATGGATATTCTTTTAAGAAATAGACTAAAAAATCATCAGATTCATATGGAACCACAAAAGACCCTGAATCACCAAAGCAATTGTATGAAAAATGAATTAAGAGTGGAGGAATGATGCTCCCCAATTTCAATCTATACTACAAAGCATCAATCATTCAGACAGCTTGTATTGGCAGAAAAACAGACACACAGACCAATAAAACAGATTCAAAAACCCAGAAACAAAGCCACAAATATATAGACAAATAATTTTTGATAAAGGAGTAAAAATATATACAAAGAGGAAAAGAATGCCTCTTCAGTAAATGGTGCTGGGAAAATTGGAAAACCATACGCACAAGAATGAATCTGAGCTGTGAACTGTCAGCAGATAGTAATATTAATTCAAAATGGGTTAAAGACCTCAACATAAGGCCTGAAAGAATAAACTGTATAGAAGAAAACATTGGCACTAAACTTATAGACCTAAGCTGAAGGAGGACTTCATGAATCTGACCTCAAAGGCAAGGGGAGTAAAAGCAAAAGTAGATCGAACTAAAAAGTATCTGCACAGCAAAAGAAACCATCAACAAAGCAAAGAGACAGCCAACTGAATGGAAGAAAATTTTTACAAACAATGCATCTGTTAACAGCCTAATATCTAAAGTATATATAGAACTTGTATGACTTAACAACAAAACAGCAAACAATCCAATTAAAATGTGGAAAGACCTGAAGAAATACTTCACCCATAAAGACATACAAATTGCCAACAGCCATGAAAAAATGCTCAACTTCATTAGCTATTAGGGAAAAGCAAATCAAAACTACAATGAGATACTACCCCACACTTCTTAGAATGGCTACTATCAAAATGACAAAGAACAACAAGTGCTGGAGAGGCTGTGGAGAAAAAAGAAGCTTTGCACACTGCTGGTGGGAATGCAAATTGATACAACCCATATGGAGGACAGTGTGGCAGTTTCTCAGAAAATTGAAAATGGAGTTACCATATGACCTGGCAATCTCCCTTCTGGGTATCTACCAAAAAAAAAATTGAAAACCTTAGTTTGCAAAGACTTATGTACCCCAATGTTCATTGCAGCACTGTTCACAGTTGCCAAGTCATGGACCAACCAAAGTGTCCTTCAATAGATAACTGGATAAAGAAACTGTGGTACATACACACAATGGACTATTACTCAGCCACAAGCAAAGATAAAATACTGCCATTTGAAACAACATGAATGGACCTTGAAATCATCATGTTAAGCAAAATAAGCCACACAGAAAAAAACCAAGAACCATATGACTTCACTTATACGTAAAATATAAAGCTGAAAGCAACATGAAAACAAAAACTCATGGAAATAGCCAATAGTTTAGTAATTACATGAGGGTAAGTGGAGAGAATGGTGGGGGAGGAGGGTGATGTCAAATATATGGTGATAAAATGAAACTGACTCTGGGTAGTGAAAACAGAATACAACACATAGATGTTGTATGGTAGAATTGTACACCTGAAATGTATGTAATTTTTACTAATGAATGTCACCTCAATGAATTTAACAATAAAAATCCCCACAGAAGCAGAGGAAGTAAAGGTCTGAATTTTCAAAGGGAAAATATGATAAGAAGCATGTTTAAGGAAAAGGTTTACTATTTACACAAAACTTTACATAAACTTAATGGTAATCACTTGAAAAAACAAACAAAAACAACAACAACAACAAAAAAAACAAGGTCCAGAATTGAGACACATAACATTAAAAAAAAAGAGGAAAAAGGGAGACTATCATGGAACTCTATCAAACTAAAATAACGGACAGTGAAAAAAAAACCAAAGTAGCAAGGGAGATACCGAGCTGCTAGAAAACAAAAGATAAAGTGGCCATAGGAAATTCTCATATATCAATCATCATCTTAAATATAAATAGACTGAACTCACCAATATAAGGGCACAAAGTAGCAGACTGAATTAAAAAACAAAACCCAACATAGGTGTTGCCTCCAAGAGACACACCTCAGCTACAAGGACAAATACAGACTCCAAGTGAAAAAGTGGAAAACAAAACTTTAAGAAAATGGCATCTGGTGAAAAGCAGATGTAGCCATACTTGTATCTGACAAAACAGGCTTCAGGATAAAAAACATAATAGGAGACAAAGATGGACATTTCGTAATGATAAAGGAGACATACAATAAGAAGATATGATTATTAATACATATGCCCCCAATCAGAAAGCACCAAAATTTACAAAGCAAATACTAACAGTCCTAAAGGGAGAAACTGACAAAAATAAAATCAAAATAGGGGACCTAAACACCCTCCTGAAAGCCATGGACAGATCATTCAAACAGAAAAAAAATAAGGAAACATCCACTTTAAATCATGCATTACAACAATTGGACATAATTGACATTTACAGGATATTTCATCCAACAACACAAGACTATACATTCTTTTCTAGTGCACATGGAATATTCTCAAGAATAGACTATATGCTGGGATCCAAAAATAGCCTCAGCAAATTTAAGAAGGTTGAAATCATAGCAGTGTATTCTCTGACCACAAAGCCTTGAAATTAGAGATCATCTGCAAAAAGAAAGCAGGCAAAACCACATATACGTGGAGATTATACATTATTAAAATATGACTAGATCAAAGAAGAGATTTAGAAAGTACGTGGAAACAAAAAAATGAACACTTGTCATATCAAAATTACTGGGATGCAGTAAAAGCAGTATTAAGAGGGAAATTTATATTATTGTACACCTATCTCAAGAAACTAGAAAAATTACAAATAACCTAACATTACATCTTAAAGAACTAAAGAAAAGAACAACAAATAAAACCCAAAGTCAGAGGAAGGAAGGCAATAATAAAAATTAGAGTAGAACTAAATGAAATAGAGAACAAAAAGACAATAGAAACAATTAATGCAACAAAGAACTGGTTCTTCTAAAGATTAGTAAAATTGACAAACCCCTGACTAGACTCACTCAGTTGAAAAAAGAAAAATTATCAAAATAAGAAATAAAATACAAAAATACAAAGGATCATATGAGAATACTATAAAGAACTATATGCTACCAATTCAATAACCTAGAAGAAATGGACAAGTTTTTAGAAACATATAACCTAACTAGACTGAATCATGAAAAACTGGAAAATCTAAATCAGTAGATTTAAACAGTGGGGAGATTGAAACAATCATCCAAAACTTCTCAAAAAAAGTCCCAGGAGTTCCCTGGTGGTGTAGTGGCTGGGCTTCGGTGCTCTCAGCATCATGGCCTGGATTAGATTCCCAGCCAGGGAACTACCCAGACTCCCCTGAAAAAGTCCCAGGCCAAACTGCTTCACTAGTGAATTCTATCATCCAAAGACAATTTAATACCTATCCTCTTTGAACTCTTTGAAAAAATTGAAGAAGAGGCAATACTTCTTAACTCATTGTACAAGACCAACAATACCCTGATACCAAAACCTGGTAAGGATAGCACAAAAAAGAAAACTATAGACCCATATCTCTGATAAATACAAATGCAAAAATTCTAAACAAAACACTGGCAAATTGAGTACAACGATGAATTAAAAAGATTATACACCACAATCAAGTGGGGTCAATTCCATAAAAATGATTCAACATATGCAAATTGATGAATGTGATGAACTACATAAGGAAAATTAAAGCTAAAACTATATAATTATATTAATTGTTGCAGAAAAAGCATTTGACAAATACATCAATTAATGACTAATATATTTAATGAAATGAGTAGAGAAGGAAAGCACCTCAAGATAATAAAGGCAATATACAACAAAGGAGACAAAAAGATACGATGAATAAAAGAAAGCCTCTTTAACAAATGGTGCTGGAAAAATTGGAAAGCTACATGCAAAAGAATAAATCTGGACTGTAACTTTGTACCATACACCAAAATGAACTCAAAATGGGTCAAAGAGAGCTACACACATAAGACCTGAAACAATAAATAGCAAATAAGAAAATATCAGTACTAAACTTAGGGATCTTGGGTTCAGAAAAAATGTATGAATTTGACCTCAAAGGCAAGGTAAGTAAAAGCAAAAATAAATGAATGGGTCTATATCAAACTAAAAAGCTTCTCCACAGCAAAAGATACCATCAATAAAATAAAGAGGCAACCAACCAAATGGGAGAAGGTATTTGCAAACAATACCTCAGATAAGGGGTTAATACTCAAAATATATAAAGAACTCATACAACTGAACAAGTGAAATAAGTCAGACAGAAAACATCAAGAACCATATGACTTCACTCAAATGTGGGATATAGAAATAAAAGCAACAAAGGAAAAAGACAGACAAAAACAACCCCCCCCAAAAAATTCATACACAAACAATAGTTTATTGGTTACCAGAGGGTAAGAGGAGAGGGGCATAGTGAAGAAGGGAGGGGGGGGTCAAATATATATGTGTGGTATAGAAAGGAGAACTGATTCTGGGTGGTGAGCACTCAATGCAATGCATAGACAATCTATTATAGAATTGTACACCTGAGACCGGTATAATTTTACTAACCAATGTCACCCCAATGAATTTAATTTAAAAAAAAAAGACTCATAAAAAAAGAGGCCAAGGGGAGGGTTACCAGAAGAAAGGGGTGGGGGATGGGTAAAAAGTTTAAGGTCAATAGAGTCAATAATATTGTAATAAATCCTCCACTTTTAAACCTTTATGTTCCTTTTTAATTGACATGTGCCTCTTGTAAATAGCATAGTGAATTTTACAGTCTTATCCAGTCTTACAATCTCTGTATTTTACTGGGTGCTGTGAATAAAGAAGTGTTGAGATTACTATATTTGCATTTATTTCTGCTAATATAGTGGGGTTTTTTTAATAAACCATGTTTTTAAATCTTTTTTTCTGATATATTGTTAAGGTTTTCTGTTTTTTTTTTCTTTAACTAACATAGAAACTACAGCTTCTACTTCTATTCTAACCCTAACTGTAATACTAGCCATTACATTTTAAAACATAATTAACTTCATATTTTTCTAAAAGGGTAGAACAATTAGTTAACACATCATTCTTCTCCTGAACAATACAAGAAATGTGAAATAAGTTTTACATAGGATTGAACTTTGGTCTGTATCTTCATTTTTATAAATATTTAAAAATTTCTTTCATCAGTGTGTTTGTGGTTTTCAAATGTAAAGTTCTTTAATTTCTTTTCAAAAACTTATAAGGTATTATTTTTATGTCATTATAAATGACATCAATTTAATATTTTTATTTTCTAATTTCTTGTGGCTGGCATATAGACATACAATAATTTTAAGCATATATTGACCTTAGACTGCTGAATTCACTTATTAGGCCTAATAGAATTTTTTGTAGACTCCTTTAGATTTTCTATATACAAGTAGATAATTATGTTTTCTGAAAATAAAGTTTTACATCTTTCCCCCTCCATTTTTATATTTTTTTCTTGCCTAATTACATTAGTTAGGATCTTCAATAGTATGTTAAATAAAAGTGATGAGAGCAGGATTCATTCAATATTTTAACATTTACTTAAATTAGGTGTAGATTTTTCTCAGATGTTCATTATCAAATTGAAGAAGCTTTTCTAGTTGGCACAAGGTTTTTATTTTTATCAAAAATAAGTGTAGAATACTGTAAAATAATTTATCTGTACCTATTTTATTGACTATATGATTTTTAAAATTCTCTTAATATGCTGAATTATTGATTTTTTAAAATATTAAACCAAATGTGTATTTCTAGCATAATTTTCAGTTATGTCATCATTTTATATATTGCTGAATTTAATTTGCAAATAATTGGTTAAGGAATTTTATGTCTTTGTTCATGTAGGATATTAGTTAATAGTTGATAATTAGTTAATGGTTGATAGCTTTATCATGTTTTTATATTGGAGTTATGCTGGTCTTATAAAATGAATTGAAAAGTGTTCTCCTTTATTTTCTAAAAGAGCTTGAGTAAGATTAATATTAAGATGAGGGTGTAGTTTTTTGCATTTCAAAAATTAAATTGTCTACCAGCTTTCATTGGTTTAGAAGAGTTTTGAGGAATTTGTCTATTTTATCTACATCACCAGGTTTTGATCTTACTATCTATCATTGTGGTAGGACTGATAGTTACAATGACTGTTTTACTATTGATATTTGTACTTTGTATGTTTTTCTTTGTTTCTTGATCAGTGTTGTTAGGTATACAAATTGTAATAACCTTCTTAAAAACCAGCATAGCCTTTTAAATTTCTTTGTTTCTATATAAATAATTCCTACTGTATTATTTTCTTCCTTCTATTAATGTTGTGTTTACTTTGCTTAGATCATTGATTTTAGATATTTTTATGTTTTACCATATATATTATAGATCTCATAGTACATTATTTTGATTTTGCTTCAGTCAAGCATCTTTCAAAGTAACTGGGGAAATTGAAAAGAAAAAAAAATTTACCCTTTACAGCACACTTCAATCTTTCCTATAGATTCAAGTTCCAACCAGTGTCGTTTCTTTTCAACCTGAAGAAGTTTCTTTAATATTTCTTATAAACAGTTGTAGAAATAGACAATATTTTGAGGTTTTGTGTATCTAAAAATGTCTTTATTTTACCTTCCTTTTTTGAAAGATATTATTTTTTGCCAAATATAGGATTTTTAGATCAACGTTTTTTTAGCACTTTAAAAATAACATTCTATTGTGATCTGGATCACCTTATTTCTGTCAAGAAGTGAGTCTTATTTATTGTGGTTGCCCTGGTACCATTTTAACTTTTAGATTTTTTAAAATATATTTTTAGTATTCACAGGTTGTGATGTACCTTGGTTTGATATTTTTATTAATTTATCTTTCTTGAGATTTGCTGAGCTTGGATTTGAGAGGTTAGGTTTATTATAATTTAAAAAAAAATTTGGCCGTTATTTCCTCAAATACTCTTTTGCTCCTTTCTCTTCTTTTTGTACTTTGGAGTTTTGAATACATTTATTATAGACAATTTGATATTGTCCCATAGATCACTGATGTTCTCAAGTTTCTGTTAGTAATTTTCTTTCTTTTTAGCTTTGTTTTGGGTAATTTTTATTAAACTGTCTTCAAGTTCATTGATCCTTTCTTATACAGTTTTAATTCTGAATTAGTCACAGTTAATGTATTTTACTTTATATATTTTATTTTTAATTCCAGAATTTTTTTGTTCTTTTTGTACTTCTCAGGCCTTTGCTGAAAATTTCCATTTGTTGACCTATTTTTTTCTGAAAAATCTTGACCACTTTTATAGTAACTATTTTAATGTCCTTGAGTTGCTACCTCCATTATTTCTATCATCTGTGGCTCATCTTTTATTGTTGTTTTAATTTTCTTGGTTGTGGACTCCATTTTATTGCTTCTTCACAAGTCTCATAATTTTTTATTGTATACCAAGATTATATTTCCTACAAACTAAATCTTCCATAATTTAAAATCCTTTTTCGATTATGTCTTCTCAAGCTGACAACATATCTCTATCTTTCTCACAGTTATCACAGTTATCATAAAAAACTAATATGTATTTTCTGTATTAATTAGCTTGCTATATCTTTCATTTTAAAATCTATCATTCCAATGAATGTTTCTCATCCTTAGGTATTCTATTTTTATAAATACGCCATCGTCTTAATGTCATACTTTAACCCTTGAAATCACCTCTGATTTTTTTTTTCCTCACCATCTTTTAGTTGTCAGATTCTACTATATAATTTCTCCTAAAACTGTCTGTGTCTACCCACTTCCCAATTAATTTCATTAAAATTAATTTCATATTAATTTTTTCCTAAATATTCCTTTAAAATTTGAACTGTTTTTCTACTTTGAACCAATTTTATTCATAAATACCAAGTCAATCTTATCAAAATACAGCCCTTTTGTTCCATTTACACTCTTGAAAAGTGACAGTGATTCCCCCATAGGCAAAAAATTTATAAACTCCCAAGATGCATTTCAAACCACAACTCAGTTTGATCAAAGATCACATATAACAATTTACTACTATTTTAGAGGGTTTTAGGCCAAATAAACTGAATTTTTAACTGGTCTCTTACTGTCTTGTTTCTGATTTTAGGTTAATTTGTTGTCTTGGAGAAAAATATCGCTATTACCTTAATAGAGCAGCTTAGCTTAAAAAAGACTTTTTCCATGAATTTCTGATTCCTCTGAAATTTCTTTAAAGAATATGTCCAATTATTTTATGTTATTTACCAGTTACTGATGTTTTTTAGAGTAATTTCTTTATCTCTCTCACTATACTGTATGCTCAAAATCAGATTTTTAAGTATCTAATTTACTTTGTCTCCATCATATCTGTTAGCACATTGCTTGTTTTTTTATGTTCTTATTAAATATATATTAAATTAAATTATGTTTTCAAATAAAAATGTCAAACATATTCAATATAGAATATGTAAGTAGAAGGAAAGTGTATATTTGTGGAAATTTTTTTTCCAAATGGTAATTAAAAAAGCCAAGTTTCTTAAATGAGAAAACTCTTTTTTGTACATGGGTAGTTAGATCCTTGACTGGGACTTGCACGCAGGCCGCAGCATTGACAGTGCCAGCGTTCAAGCCTTAAGCCACTATACCACCAGGGAACTCCAAGAGAAAACTCGTAGCTAAGTGAAAAATTTAGTTATCTAGAATCCCTGGAATTTAATGTAACTTAAGGTTTTATCCCGGTCTGTAACTAAATTAGATTTTTCCCTTAGATAACAAAGCTCTGGCTCACTGGCAAAGCAATCATAATATTTTAACATATACACACATAGACATACAAAAGCAAAACAGAAAAACAGAAAGCAAAGATATATCTCTGAATCCTCCATCGTTTTGTCCTAGCACCTAAAGTTTTCAAAGAAATACAGCTCAAGAGATAAAAAGTGCTATGACAACAAATTTTGACATGTTTGTTAGCAGTTAGAGGGCTTATTAAAGTAAAACTGACTCATGAAAGACCGTGGAACAGCTTTAGAGATAATCCAGAAGATGATTAAAGAAATGGAAACAAAGATTGATATTGAGATGTTAATAAAGCTGGAACTATATGACTTGTCAAAGGAAAGACCAAAAGTCATTTTATGACAGTCTTTAAATACGCAAAGGGACTTTAGTTGGTGAGTGGTGTCCAGCTGCCTTCAAACTTTGATGTTTACAGAAAAAGATAAAATGGGTTTAAACTAAATTAGTGGAGTAATTTTGTTTGAAATAATTTTCTCAAAGCAATGAAATTAAGTTATTAAATAAATCTCATTCTCAGAAAGAGATGAGTTTCTCCTCCATATTTATGGGGTTCTACGTGCTTTTGCTGTACATTGAATGTGTATTGCGAGAGTACTCACAATTTTACATTTTTAAAACTTTGATAGGTTTACTTTTCTTGAAAAAAAAAAGGAAAAAAAAGGGAAAAAAAGGAAAAAAAAGAAAAAGGAAAAAAAGGAAAAAAAAAAAGAAAACTCATAGCTTCTCATTTACTTGATCTAACAAAGCCAATTTTGAAATTTTACATCTGTGAGAAATTATAATATACAATGGAAACTTTTGTGAACTGGGTAATTGAGCAGATCAATTTCTAGTTTTTGAAGAGCAAATCAAAGAAAATATTAGCTACACATAAAAATATGTATAAACTATCATTACTAATATTTTTATTTGAATCTTTGCTTAAAATAATTTATCTACAATTATTTTTTTATAAAGAAAAAATATAGACATTGGCATGTGATCCAGTTTGTATAATTTTGAATTAGAGAAGAAAGTAAATGTATAAAGTGACTGATACATTCTGAAAATCTATTTAAGGTTCAAGGAACACATTGATTGAATGGCTTTTGAAAATATGTGTAAAATCCTTAAATGTCTATTCAGTCACAGCTTTTTTACAAAAATAACAACAATCCATCTGAATTTCTTAACTATTATATCATCCACATCAAACAATACTTATTCTATTCATGGTATTAAGAAGCATATCCTAACAGTATTAGGCAGGCTCATATCATAAATGAAGACATTCAGGTTAATTCCAATATTTTGGGTAATTAAATCAGTGTGGCAAAGCCCTAACTGGATCTCAGGCCTCTTGATTTTCAGGTTAGTATTATTTCTACTAAATTAAGCTGTCTCTAAACTATGTGTGTATGTCTCCCACAACTAATTCACCAACATTAAGCAAAATTATTTAAATGACTGTTTAACCGAAACAACTCTAAAGGAAGCTTTCATTGGAAAGTTTGAATTACTTTCCTTTTAATATTAATTCTTCATTCAGAGTTTAATATTGGTTAGCTCTGAAAGTAGCCTTACCATAATCATTTATCTTCAAAGAATGCATATTTTGAAATCAATATTTGTTTAGCAAGGAAAAATATATACAACAACATGTAAACAAACACACATTCACTGAAAGGAGGAAGCAAACAAAAATGTTTACTGTGCCCATCTATGAGTGGTCATAATTTGAGTATGTTATTGTCTTATTATCATTCCTTATCTATTATTTTAAAAATTTAATAAGAAACATAATTTTTGTGAGGTAACAAAAAATTCAAAGGAGGAACTCTTCTCTATCCTACAAAGTTTCTTTTGGCTGGTTTAATAATTCAAGTTGACATGAGACAGGTTGACAAGAGAAAAAACAAAGTTAATGGAAGTCCTACATACTTGAAAGGTTCAAAGACAGAAAGGAAAAATGAGGTATATATGCCATCTTGAGACAAGTAATGCCGTATAGGACTGGGGCTTCAAAAGGTACAGAATGATAAAAAATCAGATGTTCAGTAATTATATGTTTGCTTTGCCATGCAGCTAGGTAATAAAAATTTCTGGTAATAACCTAAAGGGGCTCATTTGCCGTTAGCTTAAAATAATCTTCATCCCAAAGTGTTACATTTTAGGGAGGCCTGTTCTGAACGCCTTCAAAGCTTTCAAGTCAATTTTCTTGTGATTTTGATTGGTAATGTCATACACCCTACTGTTGACTCAGCTCAATGGGAAGAACTTTTTGTTTATAGCAGCTCCCCCAACTTCCTCCTCTCCTCTATAAAGAGCTTCCTCTTTGTTTCTCAGGACTTGTTCATGGTTCTCCGTTAGAACACATGTCCTGAACTACAATTCTTTGTTGTTCCTGAATAAACACATTTTGCTGAAGAAAAATCTGGCTGCCTATTGTTTCATGTCAACAGAAATGTAATTTAAAGTGAGTACTTAAAAAGAGAACTTAGCATTTTGTAGGTCAAATTTAGAGCAGCCATGAGCAGCTAGCATTCAAAGGCATCATACAGCCTGCCTATATTGAATATGATCCTAATTATAATTTTACAATGAAACATTACAAAAATTCCTGGTTCTTAATACAGCTCAAAACTGCTCTCAGATATTAACATCTTAGTGGCCAAAAAACTACTCAGATTTGACATCTAATATATTAGGTAATTAAATGCACTACAATCTCAAAGAAAGTTTAATTTATGCTGGGGAAAAAGCAGTCTACTAGAATGTATACATTATTGGTTTTCAATATACTGTATAATTACAGTTCCTATTACTATATATAAATGTCATTATTTTGCTTACAAGATTATAATTATTCACTATCTCATTTTCTATTTCTATGGTTCAATCAACACTCTTTCACTAAGAGGGTTAAATCATGGAAATAAGCCAAAAGTAAAAAAAGGAATATAAAACATTATTTTTATATTATGTTGCTATTTGAACATGTTTTAGAAATAAATGTCCTTCCAAAATCTCTTGGTTTCTTTAGTGTGTAATCAATCACCCTTAGAATCAAGGACATCTCCTTAAATCTACACAAACTTTCTAATCACTAGTATAAGTGATTATACTGATTCATACTTGGTTTTCAGTATATGGCAAAGTACCAGAATCTTGCTTAAAATAGCTTTTCATATTATTGAAGCAAAGCATAGTTATAGCTTTATTTGAATTGACCCTCCTTTGTCTAAAATTATTGAAACTGAAGAGAAAGACTCCAACAATTTAAGAATTCCAAATCAAACTATATCAATTATTAATAATCAATTAGTAAATCAAACCTGGGACTCATTTTCTCTGGCACTAAAAAAACCTTAATCTTATAACCCTTATTTATCTGATCTAACATTTACTCTATTAATCATTCTTATTAGTATTTTCTAGATTGTTCTCTGTATATTTTCCAGTTGAGTTCTGCTGAAATTATTTTTCTGTTATTATTACCACCATAGCTCAGCTGCATAGGAGGATTTCATATGACTGAAACTGTTAGGTCTCCTGGCCCTTGCTAAGGCTTAAAATTCTTCTGCTGCAAATACATTTTTCATTCTATTTGACTGTTTTTAAACTGTTCATTTTATAACCTGGTGGGTGTTGGAGATGTACATTTTCCCAATAAAGTAGAAATAATGAGGGCTGAATTTGAGGAATTCAGTCTCCTAGTATAATGTTGATTTGGGCTCTAGTGTCAAGATTGTATCTATGAATATGAATATCTGAGCCTAACTAGATATCAGCATGCATTTGGATCATGAATAAACAATATTTTTCCAACCTGCTCACTGCTGGCTACATCAATAAAGGGCCTGTCAATGATTAGAAAAATCATTCTCTGACGCCTATTGGCCAATTGTCTGCCCCAAACAGGGCAGATTTAATCACTTTGGAAAGCAATCTCATTCATGCGTCATAGTAAAAACAAGATAGCTAGCTAATTTCTAGCTGGTTTTATTTTTCAAGTCACACACACACACATCCATACACATGCATACACAGCTTTATCTTTTGTGTAGAGAACTAATCTGCTTCTTGCCCATCCCAACCTCAAAGGAAGAATCCTAAGGAAGAACCTTCAGAATTGCTGACTAGAATTGTCATTGATAGTGAAAATTCCTTCAATTCATTGTGTTTACCACTATTCAGGCAGCTTTTAAAATGCAAATGTTATCTAAGGTGAGAAATATGTTGTGCTTTTTAACAGGTATTTTTTTCTTTATATTAGCCCTGGCTAATTGGGGCATGGCCCAGAGGACATATGCCCTTTTAAAGGCTAATAGAAGGGGTAACAGGTCAGACATAAGGTGCATTGCTGCCACAAAGGATAGTAAGAGGAAGCCCTAGGAACAGACTGGGAGGTGCAGGATGAAGGGAGAGAGGAATGCTGGAGCGACTCTATCATTTTAGCTTTCTGCCCAGCCCAAGTCCCATTTGATATAAACCTGTCTGGTAGTACACACAAATGATTCCTATGCTTTCTGTCAATAACTTCTTACCTATGGAGTTTGAAGATAAATCTTTCTTTCTTATGTATTTATTAGTAAACTTGAGGAAAAAAAACCTATCCTTTGTTTCAAATGTTGTTTTAGAAATATCAGAAAATTCATTTGAACAAGATATGCTAAAATATCAGCCATATTTAAATGAAAAAGGTAATGCAAGTCAGGGTAAGTAAGTTACTGAAGAATTAAAGCATTAAAAGTTATTTGAATCTGATAAGGACTGTATCTGTGATGCTGCAAAATTTCTTCCACCTCTGAGATTCCAAAGCTTTGTCACCTATATTTGCATGGCACATCAAATTTACAAAGTACTTTCACATGTACTAGGGTGCCAAGAAATGGATACACATTTTAAGAGATGTTATTTACGCATGACACAAACACTGAGGTAACCACCTCTTGTAATTGCAAAAGTCAAATGTGACTTGTATTCACCTTCTGTTATTGGTATACATTGAATATTACAATCTTAATACAGTTTTTTCCTTTCTTAAAATGTGTGGCACTTTCTGTATTCTCTAATTTGATTTTTACAACACCCTTAAGTCAAAACACATGAGCAGATAAAGAAAGTGAGGCTGAGAGAGGTTTGGGATTTTTTTTCTTAAAGTTACCAGCACCTTGTCATGGTGAATTCTGATTACAATCAAGTTTTCCTGACTCTGGCAATACAATGTTTTATGACTTTAAATTTACACAATACCCTATATAAAGATATAAGATAAGTTATACCAACATATTGAAAAGGACAAGGAGGTAAAAAAAAGTGTAAAGGGGGACAATTGTTCAGTGATGGATGAAAATCAGACTTTTGGTAGTTGAGGGTAATGTAGTATATACAAATGTTGAATTATAATATTGTATACCTAAAAATTGTATGTTATAAACCAATGTTACTTCAAGAAAAAGAAGAAAAGCCTCTCTGCTAAAATATGGTTCTAAGTGAGCAAATTTATGCAGACAAATTCACTAAAGCTGTTTTTATACTGTTACCATATTAGCATGCCAAAATGTGGTAGACATATGGTCCCTGCCTTCAAGAATCTTAAGTGTTAAAGGTAATAGAATTGTAAGCTAGTTCCTTTTCCACATATATTAGTTAGGTTCTTTCATCATGCAAGGAGCACATACGCTCAAGTTTGGGATGGTATTTATAGTTGGGATACAAAAATAGTAAGGAAGGACAGAACATGGCCTCCCGAGGCCTTAGAAAGAACTGAGATATGCATCCTTACGATTCGAGGTAAAGAAATGCTGGAAAGCTGGCTAGCACTTCCAGTACTATATTGAATAGCTTTAAATTTTTCCATTCACTATGATATTAGCTGAAGGTTTGTCATTTATGGCCTTTATTATATTGAGGTACTTTTCTTCTATACCCATTTTATTAAGTGTTTTGATCATATATGGATGTTGTATCTTGTCAAATGCTTTTTCTGCATCAATTGATATGATCATATGGCTTTTATCTTTTATTTTGTTTATGTGGTGTATCACATTGATTGATTTGATTATGTTGAACCATCCTTGTGCTCCTGGGATTAATTCCACCTGATTGTGGTGTATAATCTTTATGATGCATTGTTGTATTCTATTTGCTAGTATTTTGTTCAGGATTTTTGCATCTGTGTTCATCATATATATTGGTCGATAGGTTTCTTTTTTGTGTTATCTTTACCAGGCTTTGGGATTAGGGTTATGTTGGCCTCATGGAAAAGAGTCAGGAAGTATTGCCTCTTCTTCAATTTTTTGGAAGAGTTTTAGGTCAACAGGCATTAGTTTCTCTTTGAATGCTTAATAAAACTCATTAGTGAGACCATTAAGGGAGGTTTTTTGCCTTTGGGGAGGTTTTGGATGATAGTTTCAATTTCTTTATTGTTGATTGGTCTATTTAAGTTTTCCAGTTCTTGGTTCAGTCTAGGTGGACTACATGTTTCTAGAAACTTGTCCATTTCTTCAAAGTTCTTAAATTTGGGGGCACATACTCCTTCATAATATTTTCTTATGATTCTTTGTATTTCTGACAATTCAGTGGCAAGTTCTCCTTTTTCATTTCTAATTTTAGTTATTTGTATTGTTTCTCTTTGTCCTTTGTTGAGCATAGCCGGGGGTTGTTAATCATATTGATTTTTTCAAAGAACCAGTTCTTTGTTGCACTAATTTTCTCTATAATTTTTCTGTTCTCTATTTCATTTAGACCTGCTCTAACTTTTATTATTTCTTTCCTCCTGCTGACTTTGGCCATTTTTTGTTCTTTTTTTCCTAGTTCTTTAAGATAGGATATTCAGTTGTTTACTTGTGCTTTTTCTTGTTTCTTGAGATAGGCCTGTAGTAAAGTAAATTTCCTGCTTATGCTGCATCCCAGTAATTTTGATACCTTGTGTTTTCATTGTCAATAGTTCCCATGCATTTTTAATCCTTTCTTTTATTTCTTCTTTGATCTAGTCATTTTTTAATAACATGTTGTTTAATCTCCATGTATATCTGTTTTTTCCTGCTTTTTTGGTTCAGATCTCCAATTTCAAGGCTTTGTGGTCTGAAGATACACTTTGTATGATTAGAATTTTCTTGAAATTTCTGAGGCTAGTTTTGTGTCCCAGCATATAATCTATCTTTGAAGATGTTTCACATGCACTAGAATAGAATGTATAGTCTTATGTTGTAGGATGGAGTGTCCTGTAAATGTCAATTATGTCCAATTGTTGTAAAGTATCATTTAGAGTTGGTATTTCCTTATTTATTTTCTGTTTGGATGATCTGTCCATGACTGTCAAGGGGATGTTTAGGTCCCTTACCATAAAATTGTTTTTTGTCAATTTCACCTTTTAGATCTTTAAGTAGTTGCTTTATAAATTCTGGTGCTTTCTGGTTAGGAGCATATATATTGATGAGTGTCATGTCTTCTTGTACTGTTGTTCCTTCTGTCATTATGAAATGTCCATTTTTTACTCTTATTACCTTTTTTATCCTGAAGTTTCTTTCATCAGATGCAAGAATGGCTACCCCTGCTTTTCTCTGGATGCCATTTGTTTGGAGTACTGTTTTCTACCCTTTCACTTTGAATCTGTGTTTTTCCTTGCAGCTGAAGTATATCTCTTAGAAACAGCATATAGATGAGTTTTGTGTTTTAATCCAGTCAGCTACTCTGTGCCTTTGTATTGATGACTTCAATCCATTTACATTTAGGATGATGATTACTACATGAAGATTTCCTAGGGCCATTTTGTTTTCTGGTTTTTGGTTGTTCAGAGTCTCGATTCCTTCTTTGTTTTTTTCTCACTGTTTTTTTTTTGTTGTTTGGTTGGGTTTTTTTTAGCTTGATGATGTTCTATGACTTTTCTTTTTGTTTCTTTTTTTTCTTGGAGGGGGCTTGTCTGATTTCAGGGGGATTTTTTTTGAGTAGTTACCATGAGGTTTATGAAAAAAGTTTCATGTATGTAGTGGCTCATTTTATTAATTTAAAGCTTCACTTCTCCCCCTTTTTAGTTTTGCTTGTCACAAATTTGCTACTTATTCAGGTTTTTTGTTTTACGTAGAGTAGCTTTCTTCAGTATTTACTGGAATGCCTGCTTTGTATTGGCGAATTCCCTCAGCTTCTGTATGTCTGAGGAGGTCTTTATTCCTCCTTCGTATCTAAAGGATAACTTTGCTGGACAGATTATTCTTGGCTGGTAGTTCCTCTCTTTTAATATTTTGAATATATGATTCCACTTTCTCCTGGCTTTGAAGAGTTTCTGCTGAGAAGTCTGATGGAATCTGATGGGCCTTCCTTTGAAGGTTATAATATTTTTTCCCCTGGCTCCATTGAGAATTATTTCTTTGTCTTTGATTTTTGACATCTTCAAAATAATGTTCCTTGGAGAAGGTCTGGTGGGATCCAGGTAGCTAGGGGTCCTCTTTTTTTCTTGAATTTGGGGTTTCAGTTCTTCCCATAGGACTGGAAAGTTCTCCTCTACTATTTCTTTGATTAAACTCTCAGTAGAATTTAGTCTTGTTTCTTCTGGTATTCCCATTATTTTAATGTTCTTTCTAATGGAGTCAGTTCTTATAGAGATCTTTCTCTTTGCTGTTGTTGTTCTCAGATCTCTGTCTTTTTTCTTCTGTTCAATTTCCATGTATCTGTCTTCCATGTCACTAATTCCTTCCTCCAGCCCTGCTTTTTATGCTAGTTCGTTCATGCTATATTTCTTTTATTGCATTGTTTATCTCCTGAATTTCTATTTGATTCTTTTTTATAGTTTCAATTTCTTTGTTAAAGTGTTCCTTTTTTCAGAGAATTTTTTTCTGCGCTCATTTATCTGAGTGTGAGTACTCAGCCAGCATTCCCTGAGCTCTCTGAGTATTTTTAAGAGTGCTATCTTGAATTCTGTGTCACTTAGTACATATATTTCCAAATCTGTAAGTTCCTTTTCTGGAGATTTTCCGTTTTCTCTCTGAGCCACTTTGTTTCAGAGCAAGTTCCTTGTAGTTCATGTGTTTCTTTTCCTGGGTATAGGGCGTTTTTCCCCTGGCAGATATGGAGAGGTCTTTCTTTGGGTTCCTAGTTGGTGTTGTTACCTTGTCTTACTGTATTTTCTCTTGGTTGTTAGATTTTCTCACTTTCACAGCTTTCCTGGAGGGTGACCTTCTCCTGTTTGTTTCAGTTGCCTTGGTTTCAATGCATCTCTTCTTTGATGAAATGTGGTGGGTGATAATATTCTCTTCCTCTGTGATCTGTGCAGACAGAAGCTTCTGTGCCTTTGTTTTACAGTTTCCCTGAGCCCCACTGCTGGTTCCATGGTAGAAGGTTGCAGTTTCCTGTGAAGGGTTCAGGGCTTGTTTACAGTACAAGGTAATGGCAGTTTGGGGGAGGGAACAGGGAAACAACCAGCCTCAGTGTTCACAGTTTCTGTCTAGCACTAGGGTCATTGTGGTTCATCACTGCTTTTTGTCCTGATGTTGGTGCTTCTTACGCTGGGTGTTGACTCAGCTGCGAAACAGGCTTGTCTCTTTTTCAGGAGCACTCGGGGTCAGGGTGGATGCACTCTGCAGCATAAGCCCGTACTTCCATCAGGGGAGTGACCAGCTGTGCCTGGCAAGCACTACAATACAAGCCTGGTTTTCTGTCAGGAGCGCCAAGAAGTTCAGGCAGCTGTGAGCCACCAAGCAAGCCTGGCCCTTTGTTAGGAGTGCACTGGATCCAAGGGAGAAGAGTGCTACAGAGCAAGCCCAGCCCTCCACCAGGAGTGCCCCAGAGCCAGGGGTATGGGTGCCACAGAGCAGGCTTGACCTTCCATCAGGAGTGCACTAGAGCCAGGGGCAGGGGAAGAAAGCCACAGAGTAATCTTGGCCCTTTGACAGACATGCACCAGAGCTCTGGGGAAGGACACTGCTTTATCTCTTTTCCTTGAGGCACTACCACTGTCCACTCTTTCACCCACCAGGGATTGTGCTGCACTTCAACTCGTTTTCCCCAACCCCCTCTTTGGTCTTTCTTCTGCTAGTCCTGGCTTTTGTAGTACCTTTTCTGTACTTCTCCCTCCCCTTTCATCCCATTTGCCTCCCTTCCTCTGACCATAAGTTGTTTTTTTTGTGTGTGTGTTGGGTGAAACT
Organism: Lyroderma lyra; assembly: GCA_004026885.1. Classification (NCBI taxonomy): domain Eukaryota; kingdom Metazoa; phylum Chordata; class Mammalia; order Chiroptera; family Megadermatidae; genus Lyroderma; species Lyroderma lyra. Next base: position 63,724 of record PVJL010005542.1, read on the forward strand.
CTCAGCTGACACTGTGTCACTTGGGAATTTCCTTGTCATATTTTGGTTGTTCAGGTTGCAATTTCCAGGAGAGATTTCAGGAATGTCCTCTCATGCTACCATCATGATCCTCCTCGCATCACCCCAGTAAATTTAACAATAAAGTAAAATAAAATAAATACATTGGAAAACCAGAAATGACAGGGAATGAAAAAGAGAGAAGTAGCAAGTACATGACCTGAGGTCTATCTGCTCTTGGGATATGCTTATCTTGGGTTTTAACAGAGATTAAAGTGGGAGCAGAGACTGTGACTCCGAAAAGCATGAAGTTGGGATTGAAATCAGTAACGTGAAGTTGGAAATTCAAGGGCTCGGACTCAATTAAAAGATGAAAAAATAAAAAGAAAGCCCAAGGACACAGGAAGAATATAATGAAATTTACTTTAGACTGGATTTTGATTTCCTAAAATTATTTTCTTTTCTTTTTTGGGCCTGCATCAAACATTGCCAGGTTTGGAAAAGAAATTTTTAAAACATTTGCTCTTCTAACAGTAATACTTCTGAGAATTCTGGGATAAGAAAATAACACCCATTTCCTGATAAGACATGCTTTCAACCCGGACAGCACAGGATTCCCATGAGAATTACATGAGTTTCCAATGCATTTATAAAATAAAAGGAAGCAATCCATCATGGATGGGACAGCACACACAACAAATACATTTCAAATATCAACAATGGCAGAATATAAAACAATCCAACAGAAACTCTGAAATAAATGTGATTAAGATGATTAAATGAAAAAAAGAGCAAGACTCAAACATTTAGGTAAAAGGGACATGAAAGCATAAAAAAATAAGATGTACTGATAAATGGATAGCGAGATGAATACATGAACAAATATGTATACATCAAGTATAGTAAAATTTATATAGTGGACTATAGGTGGTGGGTAAACATGTGTTTGATATAAAATTATTTCAATTCTTACATGTTTAAAAATTCTTATAATAAAATACTGGGAGAAATACACTATGAAATAAAGAATGGCTAGATATAAAAGAATCAACTAGAGAAAAAATATGTAAAAGCTGGAAAAGCTTACAGGCATTAAACAGCCATCAGCAAAGGGCACAATACTTTAAGAGAAAGCATACAATGAACCTCACTTTTACTCCAGTTATCTCCTTGAGAATAGGAAAATAGAAGCCAAGTATATAATAGTGCTATAAGTAAGTTTGAGAACAAACAAAAACCTTCTCACCATAAGTATACAAATCAACTGATAAGGACAGAAGTTTAAGTGTAACAAAGCAGTGGCAATAGTACTCAAAATGTGATTTCTCTGACTAGCAGCATTCACATCCCCTCAAAATTTATGAGGAATTCAAAATTTCAGCTTCTCCCCAGTCCTACTGCACTAGAAACTCTGGGGTTAGGGCCTATCAATCTGTTTTAATAAGCTTTCCAGGTGATTCTGGTTCTCTCTTGGTCATCAGAGAACCACTGGTTATCAAAAAATAAAACTTCTGATACAAGGTAGCTAACAAAAAATTAACAAATAAATATTAATGATAAGTTACTTAATCATAGGATAATTCCCTTTCTAGTCCAAAATGAATAGTATTGTCATTTCTGTTTAACAGAATACTGGCAAACAATTTCACTATCTGCATAAAAAATTTCTGGTGAATTTTATTGTCAAATTATTAAAACTGATTTTAAAAAGTTTAGTAAATTCACACTGCATATAAAAATTTTTTTGTGAGAAAATTATTTTATTAAAATAGGTCTTTTTAAACCATAAATTAAATAAATTGAATTATGTGCAAACTAAAATATTCTACATGGCAAAAATAACACCACTAAAAAATTAAATGTTAAAATTTAAGAAAAAATTTACAGCATGATTGTAGTCTAAGGGCTAATATTTTTAATATTTAAAGAGCTCCTGTAAGAAGACAAACAGTCCAATTGGGAAAAAATAAGCAACAAGCATAAAAAGACAACTTAAAGAAAAAGAAGTATGTAAGGATTTTTTTATTGTTAAATTTATTGAGGTGACTTATACAAAATTATATAATATTTAAATGGTTTCTACACATCAGAAACAAACATAAAATGTAATTTTAAGATACATTTGAAATAAACCTAACATATCTATAAATAAACATAAAAAATGTACTCAAACTTTATGAAATAAAATATAACATTATATTGCAAATCATTGAGATACCTAAGAGAAATATCTTTCTTACTGGATGGGAAGATTCAATTATCACAAGAAAGCAATGATCCCAGAATGTGTGTGTGTGTGTGTGTGTGTGTGTGTGTGTGTGTATGCATATTATACATGCAAATGTGATATACAAGAGCTGTCTGGAAAGTATCCAGCCATGTAATATAAAAAATAGAGGTATTTATGACTGGATATTTTTCTGGACAGTACACACACACACACACACCCATGTACATGTGTGTGAGATTATATATATAAATATACACACATATATATATACACATATATACACACACACACAAAAAAAATATATATATATATATATTAGCTGCATTTATTTTTCAGCTAGTCTTTAAAAAGTTGATCGATTGATTCAACAACATCATTTCTATAAATCTCACTGAAATAAGAGTGGTTCCTTACCACACCCTACATTAACAGCAGCTAAGAGTGGGAAAAGTCAGAACATTTTTTTTTAATGTTTCCCATGTATCTTGCAATTAAAACTCATTTTGGGAGACATTAAGAATGTTGGGTACAGAAAAAATGTGTTAAAAAAATGTATACCTGGAGGAGCTGTGAAATCACTGCCGCTGTGAACATTCTAAATAAGATTAGGTTATATTCAAATGGTGTTTTCTATGGTGGCCAGGGTCAAATCTGAAAATCAAGTGGAGTTTGATAACAGCTAAGAATTAGGGGAGTAACTCTTAAACTTTGTTGTTATAATACAAACTGGCTGTTCAAGACTTGTTTTATATCTTATTAAATATGTCAATGTTAAGAAATCACTTTTTCTATTTAAAAAAATTATTGAGTAGAAGGTTGTTAGAATTTCTGTTTGATTAGTGGGTTGACTTTGAAGTCAGACCATCTGGATTTAAATGCTGGCTTAGCTGTATCCCTTTGAACTGGTTGCATGGCTTTTCTGTCTCAGTTCTCTTACCTGTAAGATGAAACAGCTAATATCATCTACCTCATAGGATTAAAAGAGATAGAATAGCTAACTACTTACACAGTACCTAAAAAGTACTATTCAATAGATACAATTGAGCTATAGGTATCATATCATATCTAAAGGAAGCCTGCCTGTTTGAATATCAGTATATAACTAATGTACAATATAATCCACCTGCTCCAATTTTGGTGCAGAAAAAGTACTAGTCTCTTTTTAAAGGCTGGAATTAAAAACTAAATGTTGACAGAACTTGCAAGATGGTGATGAGAGAGAGAATTCCTGAAACCTCTCCTGACAAATACAATTGAACAACTGGATCAAACATGGGAAACACTGAGTGGCACAGACTCAGCTGGGATCCATGCATTGCAAGAAAACACCTGAAGGTCAGAGAAAGGGGGAAATAGGAGAGGAGGGAGGGAGCAAAGCACAGTGGAGACATAGGTATGGGAAATGACCTGCAACCCAACCAGGAGGCAATGGAGGGAACTAGGGCCTAGCCAGGGTACATTGCCCAAGGGGCAGCCTGGAGGCACTGGCCAAGGAGCAATGTGATTTCAGATCGATTGGGCCCAAGTGACAACAAAAGTGGAGGCAAGAGTGGCTGAAACCCTGTGAGAATGTGGGCAAGTTGGACCAAGCAGCAGTGTGCTGGAGCCCCAAGCAGAGTGCCATGCCCTGGGTGGGTTAGAGGCTGAACAAAGCATCTGAACTGCCATGGGCAAGAATAGGGCCCCCAGCTGCAGCATTGTGCCACAACAGGTCAGCTCTGGGCAAGTTTGAAGCTGACAGTCAGCTACTGTGGAAATGCTGAACACTGAAGCACGGTACTGGGTGAAACATGGGCTCAGCAGAAGAAATAAATGCTGAGCTGACAGTAAGCAACAGGCCCCTCACCAACATGATCACAGCCTGCTCCCAGCTTCTCCTGCACCCCTCTTACCCACACCAACCAAGCTACCTTGATAAACAGACTAGTGTTGTTGCAGACAAGTCAGCAACCATGGGAGCTACCGGAGACAAAGCAGTTGCACTACACCCAAGCCCAAGTAGAAAATAGAGATGCTGAACCTGTCTGCTTCCTCTAAATCTCTCCCAAAGCTCACCTCCCTCAATACCACCTAGTACCTGTTCTTCAGCACCTTGAAAACTGGACATAGAGCACAGAAAATCTCCAAAATACAGGCACAGCAGCTCTTCTCTGCACTGATCTCAGAGGCATAGCACATCATTGCCCATTACATTTTCCAAAACAGGAGCCACATCAAGACCAAGGTGACTAAATCAAAAGAAGGGAAGCCCTCCTTGCAGGAAAGATCCCAGAGATAGGAGTTCAAATAATCGAGAGAAAAATATCGGAAGACACTACATTGATACCAACTGGGAAGAGAAAGACAGAAAGAAAGAAAAGAAAGAAAGAAAGGAAGGAAGGAAGGAAGGAAGGAAGGAAGGAAGGAAGGAAGGAAGGAAGAAAGAAAGAAAGAAAGAGAGAAAGAAAGAAACTCTTCTATATCTGCCACAGGAAAAGCCCTCATGCCCCCACCCCCCCAATAAACACATCGAATACAATGAGTGCTTAGGATTCAAAGCTGCTCAGAAAGAAAATGAGAAATCTCCAGGAAAGGAAATTATATACCTGGAAATATAGGATCTAAGTGACACAGAATATAAAGCTACCATTCTTAAAACACTAAGAGAAATGAAACAATGTTGGCAGAATAACCTGACTCAGATACATGATCTCAGAAAAGAAATCTGTAAACAACAACAACAACAAAAAACATTTTAACAACAAGGAAGAAAATATAAAGAAAAATCAAATAAAAACTTGAGAGGTAAAGAATGCAATAAAAAAACTGAGAAATGAACTAACTACCATAGGAAACAGGGCCAACCAGATGGAAGAAAGAATTAGTGATATCAAAAATTGGAACATGGAAACAACACAGAAAGAAGAAGATATGGACTTCAGAATCAAAAGAATTGAAATAACTCTACAATAACTATCCGACTCCATTAGAAAGAACAATAGTAGGATATTAGGACTAGCAGAAGGTGCAGAACAAAATGCTACAAAGAGCATACTCAAACACGTAGTATGGAAAGATCTGGAACCCCAAATTCAAAAACAAAGTAGGTGCGCTAGCTACTTGGACCCTTGCAGATCTTCTTCAAAGGCACATTATAAGGAAAATGTCATAAATCAAAGACTGAAGTAGAATTCTCAAGGCAGCCGGGGGTGGGGGGAAAAAATATATACACACACACACACACACACACACACACACACAACACACAACATTTATATATACAACATTTAAAGGAAAGCTCATCAGGATGTCATCAAACTTCTCAGCAGAAACTCTACAAGCCAGAAGGGAGTGGAATGAAATACTCAAAATATTAAAAAGAGAGTTTTTCAGCCAAGAATAAATTATCCAGCAAAATTATAATTTAGTTAAGAAGGAAGAATAAAGACCTTTTCAGATATACAGAGGCTAAGGGAATTCTCCAGCATGAGGCCAGCATTCTATGAAATACTATAGGGAGCAATTCGACCTGAAACAAAAAAATAAAAATAAATGGGAAAGGTGGGACAACAAAAAAGAAATAAAAAAGGAAAGGAAGTAATAGTCATAAGAAATCTTCATATATCAATCATTATCTTAAATGTAAATGGACTGAACTCACCAATAAAAAGACACAGAGTAGCAGACTAGATTAAAAATCAAAGCACATCTGTATGCTGTCTCCAAGAGACACACCTAAACCATAAAGACAAAGACAGACTCAGAGTGAAAGGATGGAAACAATATCCCAAGAAAATGGCATCTAGAGAAAAGCAGGAGTTGTCATACTGATATGTGATGAAACAAACTTCGGAATAAAAAAAGGTAACAAGAGACAAAGATGGACATTTCATAGTGATAAAAGGAAAAATACAACAAGAAGACATGACATGCACGAATATATATGCTCCCAATCAGGAAGCACCAAATTTACAAAGCAACTACTAACAAATCTGAAAGGAGTAACAGATAAAAACACAATTACAGTAGGGGACCTAAACACCCACTTAACAGCCATGGGCAGATCATCCAAACAAAAAATAAATAACAAAATATCAGCTTCAAATGACACATTACAGCAATTGGACATAATTGATATCTACAGGATACATCGAACAACAAAAGACTATACACGCTTTTCTGGTGCATATGAAACATCCTCAAGGATGAGCCATATGCTGGGACACCAAACCAGACTCAGCAAATTCAAGAAGATTTAAATCATACTAAGTGTATCCTCAGATACACTTTGAAATTGGAGATCAATGGCAAAAAGAAAACAGAAAAAAATCACATGTACGTGGAGATGAAACAATATCTTATTTTAAAAATGACAGAATCAAAAACAAACTACAAGAAAACATTTTAAAATATATAGAAATTAATGACAATGAAAATACAATGTATCAAAATTATTGGGACACAGCAAAAGCAGTAATAAAAGGGAAATTTATATCATTACAGGCTTATCTTGTTTCTTTCTCTTAAGAAACAAGAGAAATCACACCCCATCTTAAAGAACTAGAAAAAGAAGAACAACAAAAATAAATTTAAAAAACCCAAAGTCAGCAGAAGGAAATAAATAATAAATATTAGACCAGAGCTAAACAAAATTGAGAACACAAAGACAATAAAAAAAATTAATGCAACATAGAGCTGGTTCTTTGAAAAAAATCAAAGCAATTGACAAACAACTGGCTGGGTTAACCAAAGAACAAAAATAAACACAAATAATCCAAATTAGAAATGAAGGGAAGAAATCACAACTGATACTAAAGAAATACAAAGGATTATAAGACAATATTATAAAGGGCTTTATGCCACCAAATTTAACAACCTAGAAGAAATGGACAAGTTTCCAGAAACATATAGTCTATCTAGATTGAACCAAGAAGAACTAGAAAATCTAAATAGAGCAATCAATAGTAAAGAAGTTGGAACAATTATCCAAAACCTCCCCAAAGGCAAAAGCCCTGGACCAGACCATTTCACCGAGTTTTACTAAGGATTTAAAGAAGAATTAATACTTGTCCTCTTCAGAATCTTCAAAAAAATTGAAAATGAGGGAATACTTTCCAAGTTATTTTATGAGGCCAACATTACCCTAATACCAACACCTGATAAGGCAAATACAAAAAAAGAAAACTATAGTGCAATATCTTTAATGAACACAGATGCAAAAATTCTAAATAAAATACTAGCAAATAGAATACAACAATGCATCATAAAGATTATACACCACAATCAGGTGGAATTCATCCCAGGAGCAGAAGGATGGTTCAACATAAGCAAATCAATCAATATGATACACCACATAAACAAAATAAAAGATTAAAGCTATCTTATCATATCAATTGATGCAGAAAAAGCATGTGATAAGATACAACATCCATATATGAGAAAAACTCTTAATAAAATGGATATAGAAGGAAAGTACCTCAACGTAATACAGGCCATATATGACCAACCCTCAACTAATATCATACTGAATAGAGAAGAGCTGAAGCCCATTCCCCTAAAATCAGAAACAAGACAGGGATAACCTCTGTCACCACTTCTATTTAATATAGTACTGGAAGTTCTACCCAGAGTGATCAGGCCAAAGAAAGAAATAAAAGATATCCAAATTGGCAAAGAAGTTAAACTGTCACTATTTGTAGAAGACATAATCCTTGATATAGAGAATTCCAAAGACTCCATCAGAAAACTATGAGAAACAACAAAAGAATACAGTAAATTTACAGGATACAAAAATCAATGTATAAAAATCAATTGCATTTCTATATACAAACAATGATTCATCAGAAAAAAATATAAGAGAATCAATACCTTTTGCAATTGCAACAAAAAGAATAAAATATCTGAGTATTAACAAAGAACATGATGGACTTACACACTGAAATCTATAAGACACTTTTGAAAGAAATTGAAGAGAACACAAAGTAAAATGAAAGACATTCCATGTTCATGGATAAGAAGATTTAACATTGTTAAAATGGACATATTACGCAAAGCAATATAGAGATTTAATGCAATTCCCATCAAAATCTTATAAACATACTTTCATGAAATAGATTTAAAAATTGATCAGATTTGTATGGTACTACAAAAGACCTTGAATAGCGAAAGGAATACTACATGAAAAAAATAAGGCTGGAGATATCTGTTTCCCGATTTCAATTAATACTGCAAGCATCAATAACAAAACAGCTTAGTATTGGCAGAAAAACAGACACACAGACCAATGGAATAGAATCGAAAACCCAGAAAAGTCCACTCATATAAAAACAAATAATTTTTTTGTAAAGGAGTGAAAAATACGCAATGGGGAAAAGATCCTCACTAGTAGATAGTGCTGGGAAAATTGAAAAACCATATTCAAAAAAATGAATCTGAGCTGTAAATTGTCACTGTATACTAAAATTAATTCAAAATGGATTAAAGACCTCCACATAAGATCCAAAACAATAAATTATATGGAAGAAAACATTGGCACTAAACTTACAGATGTTGGGCTCAAGAAAGATTTCATGAACTTGATTTCAAAGGCAAGGGAAGTAAAAGCAAAAATAAATTAATGGGATTATATTAAACTAAAAAGCTTCTGCACAGCAAAAGAAACTATCAACAAAACAAAGAGACAGCCAACCAAATGGGTGAAAATATTTGCAACAACACACCTGATAAGGGTCTAATGTCTAAAAAATATATAGAACATGCAGGACTTAACAACAACAACAACAACAACAACAACAACAACAACAAAATCCAATTAAAAAGTGAGCAGAGAACCTAAAGAAGCAATTCACTCATGAATGAACACAAATGGCCAACAGACATGTGGAAAGAAGTGCTCAACTTCAGTAGCTTTCAGGGAAATGTAAATGAAAACCACAATGAGATACCACCTCACACCTGTTAGAATGGCTATTATCAACAAGACAAGGAATAACAAGTGCTGGAGAGGATGTGGAGAAAAAGGAACTTTGGCACAACTGCTGATGGAAATGTAAATTGGTACAACTGCTATGGAAAACAGTGTTCCTCAGAAAATTAGGAATAAAGTTACTCTATGACCAGGTGACGCCCCTTCTGGGGACCTTTTCAAAAAATATGAAAATCTTAGTTTGCACAGGCTTATGCATCCCATTGTTCATCACAGCACTGTTCACGGTTTAGACATGAAAATAACCAAAGTGCCCTTTGATAGTTGGCTAGATAAAGAGGCTGTGGTACATATACACAATGGAATCTTACTCAGCTACAAGAAAAAATGAAATATTGCCATTTACAACAAATTGGAAGGACCTTGAGATCATCATGCTAAGTGAAAAAAGCCAGACAGAAAAAACCAAGAACCATATTACTTCAGTTATATGTGGAATATAAAACTGAAAACAACAAAGAAACAAAAACTCATGGACACAGTCAATAGTTTAGTGGATACTTGAGGGCAAGGAGGGAGGGGGTGGGAGAAGAGGGACGGAGTGAAAGAGGAAGGAAGGGGAGTCAAGAACATGGTGATGGGGAGTTCACTGGTGGTATAATAGCTTAAGGCTTCGGCGTTGGCGCTGTCAGCACTGTGGCCTGGGTTCGATTCCCAGTTAGGGAGATACCCACATACCAAAAAAAAAAGCAAAAAAAAAAAAAAAAAAAGAACATGGTGATGGAAAGAGAACTGACTCTGGGGTGGTGAACACATAATGCGACACACAGACAATGCACTGTAGAATTGTACACCTGGAACCTATGTAATTTTTTGCTAACCAATGTCATCCCATTAAATTTAACAATAAGAAAGTTATCTATACATATAAAAAATAAAGGAAAATTGAAATATAAAAGCAAACAAAAAAGCAAAACAAAAAAATTAACTGTTAAGAGAAAGATAGGACTTTCAGATGTATCCAATTGAATATTTCCATCGTCTGACTGCGGCATTCCAATTTACCCCACAAACTCAAAAAAACTTCGTTATTCAGTGTGAAATTGTTTCAAGGACTTTTCTCCATGTACCAGATTTTTAAATATATTTTCCTGTGACTTGCACTATCAACAACAAAGATGTTTTGTATGTAATATTGTGTAATATTTTGTAATACATTTTTTTAGGGAAGAGGGCAAACGCAGTCCCCTACTACCACAAATGATGCAGTCGCGTTTCTCCCATTTGGGGAAATCGCAGGGGTCAGCACATCCAGAGTGCGATGGACAAGCCTCGCCCTGGGACAGCCACCTTCGTGATCATGGTATCTCCCCTGCCAGGTAAGTATTGTAATACAGTTTTATGTCATCAATGCCATTAGATTCTAATTTATCTATACTCAAATCTAATTGATGACACTTAGTATGTTTTGAGTATTTTTTGCTAAAATTTAATATAATGATAAATTTATTACCATATAACAAAAATTTTAAATTAAAATCATGTCATTTATGTACAAATCAACTCAAAATGTTATTATTAAATGCATAAAATAGTCAAAATATCAACTTTTTATTTTTTGTGGCTTTTTCAACAAAATTTTGAAAAGAAACTTCAAGTCAATTAACTCAGTGAAAGGGATAATGAAGATAACATTTGTTACTAAATAATTTCATAGTTGATATGTCTGAACTCCAAACACATGTGTACTTCTGAGGAAATACAGGGTAGATGATATCTGGCCACTGACACTAAACACACACACACACACACACACACACACACACAAACACACACACACACAAACACACACACACACACACACAATTTGTAGGTAAGGCAAAACCTGGATATATAGAATTTGCATTCCTAAATACTATGGAACAAAATTGCTGTGCTGAAATGGACATTCCATGTATTTTTTGCCATTAAACAGAATTGAAAATATTCTCCAACATAATTAAAACATGATTGAAAACAAAATGCAAGGAATGTATTTTAAAACCATTTTGAATCCAAACCATTAAATTCAAGCTTTCTAATTTACAGATTAATTTATACCTTAGCATCACAGGTGTTACACAGGGCTAGACCATGGGTCTTCTAACTCTCCAGTATTATTTCCAGCCCAGAGTTCTATGATGACTTTACCAGCTGTATTTATATAAGTTTAAAGGATACTTTCATATGGCTGCTTATAAGGAAAAATATGTATTGAGCATAAGCTTTATGCCCAACACTCTTCTAGATATCATGGAAAAATACATAGTGTTTATACATGGCAATTTTAGTAAAGACATTGTTTTGTAAAGATGACTGAATAAAAAGTTGTGTGATACTTTTACTTTCAAATATAGTGTGGTTAAAATTAAAGAGTCCTAATTCAAGCTGGCAAGATTCCTATATAGGTTTCTACTAAGTCCTAACTATGACATTTTGGTCAAGTTATTTAACCTTCCTGAGCTACAATTTTCTCATCTTGTAAAATAGAGTTTGTAGACCTTGAGGGCATTAGGTAAGTGAAATATTAGTAACACAGTCAGAGAAAGAAAAATACTATATGATTTCACTTATATTTGGAATCTCAAAAAAACAAACCAATCAACCAAAAACTCACTGATAGAGAAAACAGGGTAGGGGGTTGGGAAAATGGGTGAAGGTGGTCAAAAGATACAAACTTCCAGTTATGAAATAAATAAATCCTAGGAATATCGGGTATATCTGTGGTGTCCATAGTTAGTAATATCGTATTGTAGATTTGAAAGGTACTAAGAAAGTAGATCTTAAAAGCTCTTAAAACAAGAAAAAAATTGCAGCTATATGTGGTGACGGATGCTAAATAAACTTACTGTGGTGATTATTTTACAATATATATAAATATTCAATCATTATGTTACACACCTGAATCTAATATAATGTTATATGTCAATTATATCTCAATTTAAAAAATCAGGGTTTTCACTTTACTCAAATGTGTGAGTATAAAATAGCATAACGTAAGCAAAGCACTTATGGACCAGTATATAGTATAGAGTAAGTGGTCAATAAATATGAAATCATCATCATTATTATCAATATTATTCAAAATGTTATTAAAGTTTAGAAATCCTACTTGCATGGAAAGAACTCCAGAGACCCTTTCTTCTTTGCTATTATTAATAGGTCATACTGACAAACAAATGTGTTAGCTTATCTCTATTTTGTTCGTAAATTTAGGTAGGAATACCTTGCAGGGTTATTATAAACTCAAATAGAATTATCTATGTAGAGTGCCTAGCAAAGTGTCCAGTGTTAGGTAAAACTTAAGCCCCCATCTCTTGCCTTATTCTATCATAAAGTATAGGTTACAGATATTTCTGTAACCTATAGAATAGGCAAATCTAAAGATATTTTCCCCAAATAAAGTGCTTAAAATAGATGCCTGCAACTTCTCTTAGGTATGATGGAAATGAGAGACAAGTCAAAGAAACAAATTATAGTAACTGGTGCCAACTTGGACGTTAATGATGAAAGGACAAAAGTTAAAGAGGTCTCCGGTTCTTTTTCTTGAACCAGGAAAAAAGAACTGAACACAGAAATGAGGAGCTTGCTAACATGGTTATTGTTATTATAATGGAAGTGAAAATTCAGTTTAGATGAAGAATATTAAGTGGAAAAGATCATTTTGAAATCTAGTATCCTGTTAGTTTGTAAGCATGTCAGATAAAGCTGCCATCCAAGAAGCTAAACAAACTCCAAAATTCTGTAATGATTAACAAAAAGAGTTCAGAAATGTTCTCTAATGCAACAAAGGCTGAGAGATAGACTTAATATTATGAATTACATATCCACTCTAAAGGAATATGAAAGACTAAGTGTGGAAGGCCCACCAAGGACAAAAGAACCCTGAATGAGGTAGAATAACAGAAAGCAAACTGATCTTCATAAATTAGCCAAGAGCCTTTCTGTAGGACTTCAGTATTACTAAAACTTAGCCATTACAGAAAGTGCAATTAATGTGATTCTCCCCACACTAAGAATATTAGAAGCCATATGCTATCTGTTGAATTGTTTCAAAATTCACATGATGAAGACTTATCCCCCAATACCACAGATATGACCTTATTTGGAAATAAGGTTATTGCAGATGAAATTACTTACAATGAGTTCATACTGGATAGGATGGCCCCTAATCTAATACGACTGGTGTCCTAATGAAAAAGGGAAATTTGGATGTAAGCATGCACACACAGGAGAATACCATATGAAGATGAAGGTACAGATCAGCAAAATACATCTATAAACCCCAAAATGTCAGATTTCCAGAAAACCACCAGGAACTAGGTGAGAGGCATGAAACAGATTCAGAAGGAACCAATCCTGCTAATACTTTGGTCTCAGACTTCCATCCTCCAGGATTGTGAGACAATAAATTTCTGTTGTTTATGCCACCTAATTTGTGGTACCTTGTTACAGCAGTGATAGTGAACTAACACAGATTTAGTTTTATCTGGCAATATCCCAGTGTTGGCTAGTATTGCTACTTGTTAAAAAGAATTTTATGTCTTTTCTTAAAAAAACAAGAATTCATTGATGTAATGAGAGGAATTCAAAGAGTGCTTAAAAACACATACTTTTCTAGGTTTAAGGGAGGCCTGATGAAGTTGGGAATCAAGTCATGGACAAAGGAATGCCTTCAATGAGTGAGCAAGCATAAAAGAACAGGAAGGATCCAAAGATACTAGGTTGATTAATTTTATACAATTTTTAAAAATTGTCAGCTTATTATATGTTATAATAAAAATTAATGAATGTAATGAATTTTGCAAAGACTATATACTTAGGGAGGAGGAGTTTACTGCTTTGTTCTATCCCAGGGCCCAAACTGATAAAATATCAGAACATTAAATGACTTTAGACAGCACCTCATATTATTAAGTGAGGACGTAAGAACAAGAAAGGTTAAGTGGCCTCTGCAGTCATTAAGCTGGCCCAGGCCAGAGGTCCTTTATTGTGGAGACTGAGAAGAGGTTGAAGTCCTTAGATTGATCCAGAATCTCTGTCTCTATACCTTGACTGGTGTCAAAATCTTGCTTATTCAAAACATGGTTCCTAAAGTTGATCATGCCAGAATGCTATGACACTAAGTATTTTCACAGAAACTTTGATCTAGCCTTGTAAGCCACTGAATCATCATCAGTCTAAGATCCAGTTAGTTTGTGTCATTCTTTTTCATTCCTTACCTGGTTGTGAGAATGTTAAACTTGAGCAGAGAGTTTCTAGAGCTGATGAAAAAAAGGTTTTGTAGAAATAACATTTGGGAAGGAGCAAAATCTGAAAAGTCTCATTAACTGTGATTGTACCATTTCTGTATTTTTTAAAAAAATAATCCTTTAAAGGTTAAGAACTGTAGAATGAAATATATTTCATAAAGAGTCAAAACCCCTCAATTTGCAAATAAGGAGAAAGAGAACCAGAACAATTGTGCCTTGCCCATAGTTATGCAATGAGCTTGGAGAAGACCTGGGCTAGGCCACATTTTCCTGATTTTTAGTTCAGTGCTTTTTAAATAACACTACACTCACAATCCAGGGAAGACTCTATACAAATTTTTGTTCACTGTGAAGTGAAGCAAGCACCCCTGCCTTGCTACTGATCATCTTAGAAATTGATAACTCTCGCATGTAAAATATAGATGATAAACAATGCACAGTTCCTTCTACAAGCTTGGCCAGCCCTTGACCCCTCTATGCATTTCATTATTATAAACTCACCTTATAGAGGAGATGGATGCTCTTCCGATCACTTCCATTCAGGGATATTCCATTTCTGTATAAAAACTTAAACATACTGATAGTTACCATGAAACTATACAAATGAATATAATAGACAAACCTTTGCCAAACACACATTTGGCCTTGATCTATGATTTGGTAAGTTTTCAAATTGCTCTAAAAGCAAAATAATTCTTTTGGGACTAGCCAGAGCATATTTTGAAATGCTCTGTGCCAAGATCTCTGCAGTTCAGCTACTAACTGACAATGGTTGGCAGTCCTGAATTCATTCAATCCAAGCATACAAGGGCCTCACTTTCAATAGAATGGCTGGCTCAATCTTGTGGTGCAGAGCTAGCAAGAATTCCACTGAAGTGAATAGGACATACTCCTCTCAGTGTGGAAGGGAGCAAGCAAAACCAACAGCAAAAGTCTACCAAACTCTTAAACTGCTCCTAATTAATTTTTCCTGTGACTCTAGTCTAATTACTCAGTATATAGACCATAAATTTTGAGTCATAAGGAGTATTTCTAGGGTTTTTTTTAAAGCTTCTTTTATTCTAATTGCTCTCCTGCCACAAGTCTGCTTATCAATTAGATTCTAAGGGATTAATTGATAGTCTCACAAATTGCAGACATCAAAAGGATAAAGGGAAACTGAAACCTGCATGGTTGTTTAATTAAGCTAGAACATAATCAAGTTTGCAGTTTTATCATTTGTAAAACCAAATCCTAGCTTAAATGAAACAGTAATTTTCAGTAAATTTCTTTCGTAGCATCCTCATTTCTTCTATATGCTAATCAAGAAAAACAGGATTAGGCCTATTTCTGTTTCTTCATTTATAGATTTCTCTATTTTCGGTTTCCTGAAAATTCATTGAAAAACAAAATTTTTCACTCCATAAGTAGGAACTAAGACCTTAAAATATACATGAACATATTAGGCTACTAAATAAATATTAAATGAATAAATGATGCCTCTAAGGGAAGTATTTTCCATATTAATAATGGTTTACAACATGATTCATTTCCCCAAACTACTTGATTTTACTGAATTTGAATTCGAATGTAACCACTTGAATATTTCTTTTTAAAAATTTGAAAATGTATATTTTCAAAAATTTTTAAGGAGTGGTTGAAACTGAATACAACAGTCTGGAATCCTCCCTTCATACACAGAAGCATTCAGCTATAGTGGAAGCAGAACATGTGGAAATAGAGTTTTGAGATTCACTTGACAACTAGCAGAAGAGCAATAAAGCCATAGCTTCCAGAAAGAATAATTTCCATTTCCAATATTAACCATTTTTGAGCTAAGTTTTCCTCTACCACATTTGTATAAGACAATTTCTCATAAATGAGTTTGAATATAGGGATAATAGTAAACCTAGAAAAAATTATTAATATATTTTAAAAATATTCTGACCTCTAAATATTTCCTATAAAATATAATTCCTTCTTTTTAAAACATCTATATAACAATACTCAAAAATGTTTATGGAATTTCTCTATGTGTTTTACTTTACTACACACAGTTTCTTTTTAACTGACTACAGTCTGCCTAAAATTCTAGTAGCCAGATCTTGTCTAGAATGGACTGTTTAAATCTCAGCAGCATTCTCTATCCCAAGGGGAAAAAAATATTCCTTGTCATTGTTTTCTCAGGTTGGGGAAAGCAGCCAGGAATTTTCATAGGTAAACTCCTTTGTTCAGTTTGTTAAATTTCTGGAATCAAAATATGCCTTCAGTAGACTGGACTATGAAAGTGATATTTGTTCAGTCTTCACGTTTGGGGGTAAGTGGATGTCCCCAAGTAGGAAATGTGAATGTCTGTCCAAGAGGTGTGGGAGTGTCTGCAACGTTTTCCTGTCCAGTGCATTTCTCTCATTGGATTGGTGCATGTGAAATTCCTCAGCTTCCTTATGAAAATGTTGTTGTTTATTTAGACTTTTTGAATCTTGACAATGAAGGCCATCTACATCCCTGAATGAGAGGCTGGCAGCCCTCAGGACCACTTATTTTGCTATCTGTCACACATTATCAGAGATTTAAAAACTGCCTGGTCAAAGTCAAGTCCAGATAGACAATGTGTAAATGTTTAGTCTGAGGTGTTTTTTTATCTGTGTCTCTTCCTTTTGACAACTTAAACTTGCTCTCCTAGGTTCTTTGGTCTACCTACGTCCTGACAAAATAAAGTAAAAACTATTTTTCTGTCTTGGCTCTAAAAAAAGTAAGACTCCTTTCTGATGTGAATATGAAGGGACGTTATGAGAAACCTAGCAGAGCTGAAAGTGTTAGAATGTACCTTTTAGAAAGATGAGCAATTTGTTCAAAATATACTAAATCAGACATGATGTAGTATATTGATTAAATATGCATCACACTTACACATTTTATTCTCATGTTCCAGTGCACTCAAATGTGATCCCTGGCTTCTCATTGTGATCCCTGAACAACAGGGCATATCTCATAGTAAAGGTTAAATGGAGAAAGAAATGTCTGCGATTGATCTGAGGATTTCCATGGCTTATACCACTGTACCTGGATGAGTTTCTTTTTAAGCTGTAGTTTGTTTAGTCCATAGTGAGACAAAGGGCAAAATATAAAATAAAACCAATATTATTTTCCTAGATGTGTTTCTATATAACTACAGCAGAATTGGAAAGTATAAAGATGTAGGCATTTTGGTATAATGGTTCATTACGACCCTCTATGACCATCAGGCCAGTTCAGCTTTTTAAGACAAGAGTAAAAACATCTTCAAAAGTAAAGCCCTACCATGGAAATAATTTTGTAATTCAAGAAATATCTGGGGAGCCAAAGGTTTAAATGAAGCACTTGAATTTATCCAATCTTTTGGTATTCCATACTTCCAGTCTAACTGTATAGATGTTTTAGAGGTAAAAAATGAAGCATAAAGTCTGTTTGCTGAGGTGCATTTCTAACATATTAAATATCAGCACATCAAGGAGAAAAACAACTGAAACCTTTTATAGTTGCTTACATTGGGCAGTAGCCAAAACAAAGCATTCATTATTACTGGGTAAACTTTTGTGTACCTAAGCAGACTGATTTTCAGATTGGATGCATGTATATACACCACATCTGGAAAACTTAAATCTTCAAAATCTTAGTTCAATTTTGAACAGTGGATTAACCACAGATATTAAATGGTTGAACAGTACTTCCACAAAGGATGTTTCAGGTGAAGTAAGACTGGCATTGTTAAGTCTTCACCTCAGACCTGGCAATGATTCTCCCAACTAACAGGTATTAGAATTAACAACAGACTCAAGGAGGTGACAGGCTGCCCCACTATTTTCATTGGTGTGCTTGGTAAAATGCACACTCTCTGGACACATACATTTCTAACCATGTTTCATTTCCCACTATTTACTTGGTAAAAAAAAATTATGTGAATGCATATGTTTGCAAGGTTTTATTAATTTTTGTAATGGCAAAATAATGTATTTAATAATGGCAATATAATGTGTTCAATAACTTTAAGAGGAAAATCTATATAGAGAATTGAAATGCATTTCCATTTTTTCTATATATATAAAAGAAAAATAACATTTTTATAATTTATATATCACAATATATTATATGATATATAATATATGTAATAATATAATTATATAACATTAGTATATAATTATATTATAATTATAATATAGAAATTAACCTAAATAGAAAGAATATACTTGTAGAGCGAGATATACAGAGAACACACATACACACACATGTGCGTGTGTGTATACGTGTGTGTGTGTGTAGAGAGAGAAAGAGAATGTATTGGATGCTGGTATGTCTGAAATCTACAGAGCTTGAAAATTCCAGCAAGAGCTGATGTTGTTGCCCTGATTCCAGAGGGAGTCTGGAATTAGAATTCTTTCATCTTTCTGGGACCTCAGTTCTTGCTCTTAAGGCCTTCAACTGATTGAATGAGGCCAATCCACATCTAAAATGGAGGGCAATCTACTCAAAGTGTACTTACTGCTTTGAATATTAATCATTTCTAAAATATACCTTCACAACATCTAAAATGATGTTTGATCAAACTGGGCAACATGGCCTAGCCAAGCTGACACATTAATTATTACACTATCTTATGTATAATTCAAACTTTTATTACTTAACTATGCTTAGATGAATGTGTGGCAAACTATCAACCTACATGTATATGAACTATGACCTATACGCTTGTCATAAATTATTTCAATCTTATACTTCTACTTGTCATTTGGCCCTTATCTAAACTCTGCCTTAAAAAAAATAGTGTTTTGTCATACTTAAGAGTACAGATATGCTAAAATAGGCTAAAATTAATTGATACTTCAGTCAACACCATAAATAAACTCTGTGAAAATACAACAAGGAAATGAAGAATTCAAAATACCATTTAAACTAAGTATAGTGTAGAAATGATATTGACAGTACAAATTCAATTGTAGGTTTTGGGGTTAGGCTTAATTGCTTCTCTCTGGAAAGGTCAGACACTATGCCAAAAATACCTATGTCTCTTCACGGTTTTACTAAACACTCCCACTCACCCCAATTGCAGAACTAAAGAGAAAATTGCTCTTTCACATGAGCTTTAATTTTGTCTTCTAGAGCCAAAAGTTGTACATCCTATGAAGATAAATCTGTTTCTATTCAATTGATAGACTTTTTTATTATAATTATTAAATATAGCAATGTAGCAAGACCAAGGGTTTCTCATTGTTTAGAACAAGATTTTTTTTCCTGTTTCCTGTGTTGTTTTTCTACCTCAAATCTGAAAAGAAATAGGAGGAGAGAGTGATTGCCTTACCTTTAATAGTCAGAAAACCATTCTTTTATTACTGATTAGGAATGAGCCATTAGGACATCCAAAAACCACTGATGGAGAAAAAGCAAAGTCAATTCTTTTGATACTTGTTTTACATAAATGTTTTGTTCTATACCTGATGTATTTTGGTATCCTATGATTGGTCATTGATGACCAAGGTCTTTGGTCTGGAAAAGTAATCAAATAAAAATTTCTTGAGTTCTACTCTGTTCCAAGCTTTATAAAAGCTTACCTCAGTGAGAAAGAAGTAAAGGTTTTAAGAAAGTACAATGTAAAACGGATAAAAATGTAAAATGTCTTTAGGATTAGAACACACTCATTTCCACTATTTTATTTTAACTTTGTCAAAACATTTGCCATTTTATTTTAACTTTGTCAAAACATTATGTAACTACCTCTAATACATGTCTGTATACTATTGGCTTTTAGAAGGATGAACACCCTGCTTCTTTGATACTTCAGTGCCGTGGCTTCAAACATTTTTGATCACCTATCCCTATAAATTATTGACAACATGCCCACAATGTATGTATATGTAGTTAAAAGTTATATACCTGTACCATTTTATTTGTACATTGTAAAACTACATAAAATAATTTAAAATGAGAAAAGTATAAAGAGAAGTTCTACTTTATGCTGCATCCTAATGAAACATTTTGTACCACACAAGGTACACAGCCCCTGTACTTTGCAGACCATTGCTTCAGCAAAGACTCCCTCTCTACCGGCCTTTTGCTTCTAGCAAATTTTCCTTAATTTTAATGAAAAAATAAAAATCTGTGCCTTCCTTTCATTCATCTCCCCTAAAAATCCAGGTTGCCTCTATTTTATTCTTCCAACTACTATGTAAATCTCTGTCACCATCAGTACTCTGAATATATCCTTAGCAAAGCCAATTCTTTTATTTCTATACCAAATGGATGGATATATTTCAAACTATCCTTAACCTTGTCACAACATTAAAGACTATTAACCATAATTTTCTTAACATATGTTTTCCCTTTATTTCTACCTCAGTCTGGATCACTGGTTGCTGGAATGCAACACACTCAAGGTAGCCTAAGTAACGGAATCCACAGGTGGGTACCCCTCTTGACCCCTGAGGGACTGGGACCAGAAAATTACAACCTTTCACCTAACTATTTTTCTCAAGCATGCTATGCTTACTGAATATCTCATCACTTCTTTTCAAATCTGTTTTCTTTTGTTTAGCACTAGTTGACTGTCCTAACCCTGGATTCATAACAGCCTCTAGTTCAAAACCTCAGCAGAATGATTTGAGTCTTCGATTACAATCATGTCCATAAAGGAGAGAAAATTTGCTAAACTAGTTTGGTCTTCTGTCAAGTCCTGCTCTCCATTCAACCATGGTAAATAGTCTGAGGTCTTTTGAGTGAGCAGACTCAGATTGTGGTGGTGGGAGAAGCAAGTTTCCTAACATGGTGACGGGAATTTGCATGATTTGCAGCTCTAGAACATGATGTGCAACATGATTTGCATCTCTAGAACAACTTCTGTGACTCTTTCCTCTATTACTGTCTTCCCTCTCCTGCCCTTCAGTCTTGAAATCTTTCACAGATTTCTACCCAGTCCTTAATGGAGGTTAGTGGAGTTTGTCCCATTCTGTCGCTCATTCTTTTTCCATTCTATATAATCATTCCAAATGCTTGGATTCTGCAACCAAACGTCATTAATTTATTTATACCTCATAAGGTACACAGTACCCTTTCTTCCCAGATCTGTGTCTCCAGCTCTGCAATCTGTCCTCAGCTGTAAACACACTTTATATGCCAACATGCTGCCCCTACACCAGATGTCCTAGAGCTATCTCAAGCCCAGCAATGTCCAGGCTGAGCTCACCATCTTCATCTTCACAACTAATCTTTTCACATATCTCATGCCCTAGCATTTCCAACCCCTAACAAGCCACCCAAACCTAAGAGGTATTCATTTAGACTCCTCCTTTTTTCTAGATTACACATTAGCTTTCACTTGAGATTTCTGTTGAAATGTAAATTTTCATTGCTTTATAATACATGCTAAAGCATCATAGTATTTAAAATTCTTTTGCTTAAATAACAAAGTAAATTAATATTGATTAACTCATTGTAAATGAATTCAGCATATATTCCCCCAAATAAATAGCTGTGAGTAAAGCCCAGGTCATTGCGGAAATTGATGTTGGAGAATGCCTTAGACAGCCATGAAATATTATCTGTCATTTATTGTTCATTCCAAATATAGAATGTAAGTATTATTAATATTCCCATTTGTAGGTAAAGAAAGATAATGCTGTATAGAAAGTTAAATAACTTGTGCAACATTGTAGTTTTAGTAAGAGACTGATTCCAGAGCCCAAGCTCCTAATTACTACAATATGCTTCCCCTCTCTGTGTTATAGAATGTGGCATGTGGTTAAGAATATAGGCTTATAACCCCAAGGTAGCTATATTTTAAAGAAAGATGCTTATCAAATAAAATAAGGTTTTCTAGTGGTTGAATGCCAGTCAATGGGACAGGCAGAAGACATGGACATGATACATAACAGACACTGATGCTATTTCCTTTCCCCTTCAGATGGTTATGTAAAAACAATAGAACCTGGTCATGGTGCCATAAGGGGATCCAAAAATTCAATTTCATAAAATGTGGAATTGCATTTATTGCATTACTGTAATATTGTTGCAAGGTTAATGAAATGATAACGAGACTGCTGGGATACCAGGGAATATGCTCCCCAATTCAAAACTCTCTGGGTTTGGCTAAAAAGTGGTGGTTATTCACTGTATTTTAACCATGGAAAGCACTCTGACTCTGCAATTAATTAAGAATTCCAGAATTGTGACAATATTTCAGGATCTACCAATTACTTGGTAATAGTTTTGTGGACTCAAACTTGAAAAACTATCTCAGGGAAATACTGGAGTGCAGAGGGACATCCACCACCCTTCCAGTTCTGGAGACTGAGTCCTCTGATATTTCACACCCAACCTGACATTCCTTCCCTTATTCCTGCTTCTGCTCTTCCCCCGAGAAGATAAAAATCTTTAGTTCATCTCACTTTGAAATCAGGGTGCTAAACACAATTTGAGTTACATAAAATATTCTTTTTTCTTAGCAAATTTAATCCTTATAATATTGTAGGGTGGTTTATAATGACTTTCGTGCATTAAATCTTCAGGATCTATTTATCCACTGGTTATAAGCTTATATCCTTAAATAGTATTTCCCCTATTCCACCTCCCCACAGAACTCTGCTAACCACTGTTCTACACTCTGATTTTACAACTTTGGCTTTTTTAGATTTCACATATAAATGATGTCATATAGTACTTGTGTTTCTCTGACTTATCTCACCTAGCCTGGCATCCTCAAGGTCCATCCACGTTCTCGCAAATGGCAAGATTTACTTCTTGGAAATACTACTTATGGCTGAATAATATTCTTGTGTGTGTGTGTGTGTGTGTGTGTGTGTGTGTGTGTATCACATCTTTGTAGTCTATACATCTATTGACAGACATTTTGGTTCTTTTCTTACCTTGGCTAAAGATAAGAAGTAATGCTGCAATAAACATGGGAATGTATGTGTCTCTCTAACACCCTGCTTTTATTTCCTTTGGATATATACCCAGACATGGAATTGCTGGGTCATATGATGGATTTATTTTTAAATTTTTGAGGAATCTCTGTACTGTTTTTTTATAGGGTCTAAACCAATTTATATCTCCAAAAATGTATAAGAATTTATTTTTCTCTCTAAATAGAGTTATTTGTAAACTTACTGTTTTTAAAAGCTCACTAATGTCTTAACAGGGATGTCAAATTCAGTTGATATGAAAGAAAATTAATTATAGCAGATTTTTGCAAAACATAGCTATGAAACTATTAAGGCCCATATACAAAAATTAACCAATTTGTGAAAACAATGGGTCACCTGCACAGAGGCAGGCAGGAACTAATCAGAAGGAAACAAAAGCCTAAGCACAAGAAAATTACTATTTTAAAAACCTTAGTTTGCAATTAATTTAAAAAGTTAAAGTATTATTTCAAAAGCAAATTTCCTCATAATATTTAATAAACATCATTCCTTAGCTTATATATTGTCTAAAATGCCTTTTTTCCTTTTATTTAATGGCAGTATTTTTATGTTGTCCTGAATTTAAAAAGCACAGAAGTAGAAAATGATGAAGTGAGCATTAAATAGCTCACTCAAAATACTATAGGAAAGGAATGGAAGCAGAACTGCATACACATTTCTGGGATTGGAGAAAAGAACAACATTTTCTCTTCTTGCTAATTAAAAAAGGGTTAAGTTGAGGACAGGGCACATGAACTTCTGAGACTCAATGAACATCTGTAAAGACTCCTGGGAAAAGAAACTTTATTTTTCCTACTAATTTAAGATCTCAGAAATTGTAGGCACTGGAACTGCACTGCCACCTTGCTATAAAATAAAATGAGTATGAAGCAAACATAGGTAGTAAGGCTGAGGATGGAGGAAAATATTTCGCGACCCATGAACATAGCTATATATAAGGCTGTTTCAGTCATTTAAGCAAGTAAATATTATTTTAACTACAGCTAGTTTGAGTTGGATGATTTTAAACTTGCAATCAGAGTCCTTAAGTAAAATATTGCTCTATATTCAATTTATAATCTGAGAAACAATTTTGACCCATCTCAGTTTGTTGATCATTTAAAGTAAGTAGAGAAAAGAGGTTTTCTTATTTCTATTTTATAGAAACAGGAAGACAAGATGCAAAGCAGAAAATCTTAAGCTAAGCAGAGTGGCCAGATCTTAAATTTAGTACAGTATCATTCATCAACTTATTTTCTAATGCCTTCCATCATCTTCACCAACACTTATCTCTTGTCTTTTTGATAACAACCATTCTAAGAAGTGTGAGGTGATATCTCATTGGTTAAATTTATTCCTATGTATTTTATTTTTTTGAAGCTATTCTAAATGGGATGATTTTCTTTATTTCTGTTTCACTGTTAGTGAATAATAATGCCACTGATTTCTGTACATTGATTTCATATCCTGCAACTTTACTGAATTTTTTATTAGTTTCAACAGTTTTTTTTGGCTAAGTTTTTGGGATTTCCTATATATAATATTGCATCATCTGTAAAAAGACAATTTTACTTCTTCTTTTCCAATGTGTATGTCTCTCATTTCCTTGTCTTACACAATAGTACTTCCAGTACTATATTGAATAAGAGTGGTGAGATAGCACATCATTGTCTTATACTTGCTGTTAAAGGGAAAACTTCCCATTTTTCTCCTTTGAGTATAACAATACCTGTTGGTTTGTCATATATTGCCTTTATTTTGTTGAGATAGTTTCCTTTATACATATTATATTGAGGGTTTTTATTATGAAAGTATGCACTTTGTCAAATGCTTTTTTTGCATTAAGATAATCATATGATTTTTATCCTTCATTTTATTAATGTGATATATCACAGTTATTTATTTTTATATGTTGAACCATCTTTGCACTCCAAGGATAAATCTCACTTGGGCATGGTAGATAATGCTTTTAATTAGTTATTGAGTTCAATTTGCTAATATTTTATAGAGAATTTCTATACCTATATTCATTAGGAATATTGATCTATAGTTTTCTTTTTTTATAGTATCCTTATCTGGCTTTGATATCAGGGTAATTCTGGCCTCAAAGAATGAGTTTGGAAGTGTTCCCTCTTCTTCAATTCTTTGGAAGATTTTGAAAAGGATTGGCATTAATTTTTTAAATGTTTGGTAAAATTTGCCACTGAAGCCATCTGGTTTTTTTGTATTAGGAGGTTTTTGATTACTAATTTAATTTCTTTACTTGTTATTGATCTGTTCAGGTATTCTATTTCTTTTATATTCAGTCTTGGTAGATTGTATCTTTCTAGGAATTTATCCATTTCTTGTAGGTTTTCTAATATGTTGCCATATAATTGTTAATAATCTCTTTTGACCCTATATAATATTTCTGCAGTGCCAGTTGTAATTTCTCTTCTTTTATTTATGATTTTATTAATTTGATCCTTCTCTATTTTTCTCTTAGTTTAATTAAAGATTTGTCAACTTTATCTTTAAAAAAAAAACAGCTCTTAGTTTTGTTGATCTTTTCTATTGTTTTTCTGGTCTCCATTTTATTTATTTGTGCTCTGGTCTTTGTTATTTCCTTCTGCTAATTTTAGTAAAAGGATTCTGATGAGCATCAACTATTCTGAGATAATAGGTCCAGGATGAATTCTCATTTTTACTGGAATATCCTGTTGACAGTCTCTTGAGTGGGAGAAAGAGAATATCCCTCAAAACACTTTCTAGGAATATAATAAAATATTGTGTCACTCAGTTCCTTAATCAAATCAATGTAGCACTTAAAACATTTTATAGATAAACATTTTTATCATATAAGTCTTTGTCTATGATATTCAAATGATAACTCATTTTACAAATTCAGTGCAGCACAAGTGATCACTCCATTTGGCCGTGACACAGACTTTCTATTCAAAAGCTACAATAGTCAGGATGGACCATTATAGACATTTTTGGCAAGGACCGCTAAGTACTAACCTAGTATTCATTTTTTTCATCTTCCTCAAAAACATAATTCTGATTTGTTCTAGGTGGCAATGTGCCAACTTGAAAACAGCATTTCCCAGCCTCCCTCAAAGCCAGGGATGACTTAGGTGGATGTCTGGGAAATCTTAAAGAAGCACTGACTCCTTTAAAAAAGAGTACTGCTTGCTCTTTTTCCTTTTCACCCTCTTTCCTTACTATTAGTGGGAACTCAGATGTAATCACTGGTACTCCCCCAGCCATGTTACACCAGAAATCCAGACTGCTGTCTTAATTAATTTAGGCTGCCATAATAAAATACCACAGACTGGGTGGCTTAAACAATGGACATTTATTTTCTCATAGTTCTGGAAGCTGGGAAGTCTAAGATCAGGGTGCCAGGATGGTCAGTTTCTGTTGAAACCTCTTTTCTAAGCTTGTAGGTGTCTGCCATTCTGCTGGGTTCTCACATGACTTCTTTATTTATATGGGATATGTGGTAGCGGGAGGGCCTCAAACAGTAACAGCCAAGGCATTGGAAGCATGGAGGAGCATGAAATGGTCATTGGACAGTGGGCAGTGTTCTATGATTAGAGAAAGGGATGTTGGGAAAAGTAGCTAGAGAGAAGCCAGAAAAGAGAATAGTGACAAGTGCCTTGTACACAATACTTAGAAATTTTGGATTAACCTGATGGTAATGGGACACACTGAAGGTTTTTAAAGCAGTTATGTTATTACATTTATATTTTAGGAAGATTATTATGGAGGTGAACTGGAGGCTGGGAAACTGGGTAAGGGGCCATTATAATAGCAAGAGATGCTGAGGAAATAACAAGACTCAGGAGAAACACTCATCCACTTCAGTTTCAATCGGACTTATAAAATGAACTAATCATCTACAGTTAGCCTGCATAGGTCCACAGACCCTAACCAAGCATTACAGCAACACTTCTTGCCACAATAAATAGTATTTCTTGAAAAATACTCTTGCCTACTGTCATTCAGCATATCTAGGAGAAAGTTGGTGAAATTATCAGGTGGCAGAACTTCTGAATATCCTGTGGCAAGGGCAGACCTCCTATTTGTATACTACTTTCTCTGAATCCTTGGGTTTTCTCCATATTGGCATTGCCCTACCTGGACAAGAGGCCTCAGGAAGTTTACTCTGTATGCTGGCCTGCTAACTTGAATCTAGTGTCCTAACTCCTGTCTGCTTATCATACTCGCTTACTTTAAAATAGATCTGTCTGGACTTGATATCACTTCAAAGAATGTTATCAATATCTTGTCAAACTGCTGAAACTATGCATGAATTAATCTGTAGTCCTAGGACAGAGTTCTAATTAGATATGAATACCTGTTTGATTCTGAACTGTAAGAGATGTAGTGTTATGGTTGGCACTACTCCTATTTTTTTCTTCACCATTATCTCCCTTTCTTGCTCCTATGCACTCCTCTAGAATGGGATGGAGGCATATATTAATCTGTTCCTAGGCAATAAAGCTGATAAATTGGGATCTATTAGATACAAAATGGGTTGGTGATTAGTCAGTTAAAAAGTCAAATTGCAGCAAAGATTAGCTTTTCTTTGATACTAACAATGAGGGCTTATCTTATGATATTTCTTTAATAATTGTAAAGAGCAAAGTGCAAATATAATGTATTTATAGTTTTTTGCCTTTCCTAATCCAGTGAATAAGCAAGCAACTTTTTTATATTAAATTTGAAACTTTTAAATCACATTTAGATTAGAGATTTATTTTATCTGAACATTTCCATAATGTCTAAATTTACACATCAGTCACACACACATGCATACACACATACAAATACCATGTACAATTTTATTCAAAGTCAGACCATGTAAAAAATAAAAATGGGAGATTCCAAAGAAAATGTGATTTCTTTCCAAGAAGTCCACTGTGCTCTGATTTCAAATAATGACTTTCTTGCTGGAAATCTCCTATTGTTTAAATTGTCTACACACCAAGTTAAGTTCTCAGCTGGAGCACTCAAAATCAGGACATGTTTCTGTACATATTTTTAAGGTTCATTCACATTTTGTTTGAAAGTTGGAATAAATCAACCTAATTTGAATCATTTCATAAGCTTATGTGACTCTATAAACATTTCCTTTGAAAATAAAGCATAAGGATATACTTTTGCTTAATCACTTTTTCTGTTTCAGTGGTGTTTCAAGAGTTCAGTGTGTATGTATTTCCACTGTTAATTTATTTACCCATACCACAAATATATATTGCACATCTATTATATGGCATATCCTATATTGGGACTGTGGAGATATAAAGATTAATAATATTAATATTAATAAAGATTAATAATTCTCTACATTGAAAGGGCTCTCAGTCTTGAAGAAGAGCTGACATTATTATGCATTTTTACAGGGCTTTATAGTTTACACAACATTTTCAAATGTATTCTTATATTCAAATGTCTTCAAAACAACCTGATTAACTAGGCAAGATAGGTGTGCTTAGCCATATTTTACAGATGGGCGAACTGTGTCATCTGTAATGAAGTCTTATTTCACATTTCATGACCATGAAAGTGGGTTTCAACCAAAATGTGATGAAAATCACACATGAAGCTTACAAAATGATTAGTGCCTACCCACCCTACTCCAGAGATGAAGATTTTATTGGTCTGAGCTGGGGTGTGAACATGGACAACTTTGTAAAGTTTATGAGATAATTCTATTGCGCAGCCAAGGTTGAAACTCACTGCTCTACCATTACCAAGTGCTTATGGTTTTCCTTGGACACCATACTGTTTCTCATCTCTGTGTCTCTGCTACTTTGTCCCTGTACTTTCTACTTTATATTGAAAGTCCCCTCACATGCAGCTTTAAACTGTGTCTTATTCATCTTTTAAGGCTCAGTTCCTAGCACAATACCTCATGAACATTAAGAACAAATTGTTTCTTGAACCAACTTCAACTTGATCACAAAGTATGCTTGTTTGTGTTATCGCATCACGATGCCTTAATCATGGTCTGTCTCATCAAGGGATTAAATCTCTCATCTAATTAGGTGAAGTACTTCATTTTTGTCCTCTCCTCACTAAGGACCTAGGCTAAGTTTCCAGGGGCAAGGCAGATGGACAAATTAAGTAGTACTGTGATGCTGTACATTCAAAATCATCCCTCCTCACTAATTCCTATCTTTCATACCCCAACTCTCTCTCCCCATGCTACATTTCTTAGGAGAGTAGAGGATACAGCACTTGACCTCCAGCTACCCAGCTAATCTAGCCAAATGTCGCTGTTAGTAAATTCACCAGATCTTCATTAGAGCATAATTAGTCCCACTAGCCCTTCAGTTACACCCATCTGGGTCAAAATCACAATGTGTTCCTAGTTTAGGCCTTAGGTCTGAAATCTATAATATCTACCCAATCCTCAGGAAATTTATGTCTGAATAATAGATCATACAGTATTTTTTTCTCATAGGGTTAATATTGTTTCTAAGAAATACAAAATTAAATATTTTTATTCTCAAACAAATTAAACTATCAGCCTCTTAAAATAATTTCTAAATATTAATCCTATAGTAAGAGTAAAATATAAATGCTTTATACAAGTTTCTGGGCTTAAAATTGATTATTTATTTGATTGTAAATTTCAATTTTTGTGAATATCAGGAGGATAAAATTGCTAAACATTATGATAACAACTTCATCTTATGGATGTTTGCAAAATTGACAAATACTTTATCTATAGTATCTATATATGTGTGTGTATATATGAGAGCTGTCTGGGAAGTATCCAGACATGCAATATGAAAAATAGAGGCATATATGGCTGGATATTTTCCAGACAACCCTTGTATGTATGTGTGTGTATGTGTATATGTATATATATGTTTATATGTGCATTTACATATATTAATATGTACCGTATGTCATATACACTGAAACAAAATATGAGATCTCTGAATTAGAGAATAGGCAAATTATTCTCACAGAGCATTTGGTTCCAGTTGCCCACAGGGCACCAGATTGAGAACCATTTCTGACCTGGGCGTGCAGTGGGATTTGCATCAGAGAAGAGCGACATTGAAGTTGTGACTCAAGAGTTTATCCTTATGTTGGCACAAAACTAATTGTGATTTTATTGTTGAAATTTGTCATTTTATATTGGAATATATTCTTAAATTAATATAGTTACATTATACATCATTTTAACATGCATTTCTCACTTTATTTTTTTTTACTAATGACTTATTACTTACTGTTAATTTATATTTATTTTAGATTATGGAAATGATGTTAGGCAAAAAGCAAATTTGAATGATTTTCTTATTTGAGTTAAAAATGGATTGTAAAGCAGGGTAGACAACTTGCAACATCAACAATGCATTTGGCCTAGGAACTGCTAACGAACGTACAGTGCAGTGGTGGTTCAAGAAGTTTTACAAAGGAAACGAGAGACTTGAAAATGGGGAGCATAGTGGCCAGTCATTAGAGTTGACAACGACCAATTGAGAGCCATCATCTAAGCAGATCCTCTTACAACTACATGAGAAGTTGCCAAAGAAATCAACGTTGACCATTCTATGGTCTCTCAACATTTTAAGCAAATTGGGAAGGTGAAAAAGCTTGATAAGTGGGTACCTCTTGAATGGACTAGAAATTCAAAAAAAAAAATCATCATTTTTAAGTGTCCTCTTCTCTTATTCTACACAACAACAATGAACCATTTCTTGATCAGATTGTGACGTGCGATGAAAGTGGATTTTATAGGACAACCAGTGAGGACCAGCTCAGTGATTGGACCAAGGAGAAGCTCCAAAACATTTCCCAAAGCCAAACTTGCACCAACAAAAGGTCACGGTCACTGTTTGTGGGCTGGTTGCCAGTCTGATCCACTACAGCTTTCTGATTCCTGGTCAAACCCATTACATCTGAGAAGTATGCTCAGCAAGTAGATGAGATGTAACAAAAACTGCAGGGCCTGAAGCCACCATTCATTAACAGAAATGGCCCAATTCTTCTCCACGACAACACCCGACGGCACACCACAAAACCAATGCTTCAAAAGTTCGTAAGCTACGAAGGTTTGCCTCATCCATCATATTCACCTGACTTCTTATCAACCAATTACCACTTCTTCAAACATTTCGATAACTTTTTGTGGGAAAACACTTCCACAAACAGCTGGATGCAGAAAATGCTTTCCAAAAGTTTCTTGAATTCCAAAGCACAGATTTTTACACTATAAAAATAAACAAACTTATTTCTCATTGGCAAAAATATGTTGATTGTAGTGGTTCCTATTTTGATTAATAAAGGTGTGTTTGAGCCTAGTTATAATCATTTAAAATTCAGTCTGAAACTGCAATTAGTTTTGCACCAACCCTCTTTTCTCTGCCTCTTTCTCCTTTCTTCTCCCTCTCCCTCTCCCCCGTGTCCTTCTCTCTCTCAAAAGAGAGAGAGGGAGGTGGTGGGAGAGGGAAAGAGAGGAAGTGGTTAAGAAAGAGAGACCTACCTTTACTCTGGAGTGTAACCAAATTTTGTCTGGGGAATAAAGGGGAAGGACTCTCTACTGAAATCTGAGCAAATGACTTTGGGGAGCTATGTATCCAAATCTCTCTGAAGCAATGCACAGTCTTTTTACCTTTCAGTATGTTTGCCAATCGATCATAAAGCCTGAACTATGCAAAAACATGAAAATATTCATGAACAATTATCTCCCTAGAAAAATTCCATATTTTTCCATGTATAAGACAACACTTTTGTCTAAAATTGTTAGACCAAAAATTAGGGGTCATCTTATACACAAGAGTAACTGGTTGAGAGGGTTTCTTAATGTTGGGTTAGAAAAGTTAGGGGTCATCTTATAAATGGGTGCATCTTATACAAGGAGAAATGCAGTATACACATATTTTTTGTAGATAATTTGAAACAATAGACCAGCATCCTTACTTTTTTGATAAAGTTGTATTTTATGAATTTTCACAAATTCTAGAAGCTTAAGAAGTAGCCACATATGTACTCAGTAGTGAAGAGGCAGCATTATCTGCAACAATGCCAGTTTCTCCATGCTTGAGATCCTGGATAAGGCATTAGAATAAGCAATTTTCCTGCCAGATTTATGAACATTATGGATTTAACGAGACAAAAAGTGAAATTGTTTTCTATTTTACTAATGCCGCTTTTACTATGCCAAGAGGAATCTCCATTTTCTGTCTCCATGAACTCTTAGTCAGTCTCCATAGTCACTTTTAGTTTTTCAGTCACTTTCACATATCAAAAAATCCAGTCCAATTAAATTATTTCAAACATTAACCTTATACCCTTTCTTCAGCTCAAGTTTAGCTTTGGCCTGAAGAATACAGACTAAGGAAGGGGCACAGGGTGCTCCTAGAATACCTCCTTGCTCCTTTTCTGGATCTCTTTCTTGTTTGGTATGCTGGAAACAGGGAGGAGAAGTGAAAGGTCATAAGCCAACATTTCTTACCTGTCTCTTGCTACAGTAGTCTTCCATATGAGATGCTCTTAATTTGATGGCTGTATAGGGCACATAAGTGAATTCTTTATAGGACCCTTGTAGAGATTTTTAATTGCACATTTTCTGAATGGGAGATTTGTTTCAGCTTGACTTTTTTTTTTTTTTTTTTGCTTTTTGGTATGTGGATAGCTCCCTGACTGGGAATCGAACCCAGGCCGCAGCGCTGACAGCGCCAATGCTGAAGCCTTAAGCCACTACACCATCAGGGAACTCCCCTAGCTTGACATTTTCAATCTCTATCTATTCCTTTCCACAGTGATCATGCTTCTGTATTTCTTTTGCCTGGAATACCTTTGATCCATAAGTATTGCATCCATCTTGCCACGACAAACAGTGGAAATGAAGTGCACTCCTGCTCAACTCCTATCTACTCCCTTAGTCTTCTCTTCATCTTTCCAGTCTGTATCTCTCCATTTCCTTTTTTGCTGCTCAGTTCAACATGGAGGACAGTCAGCAAGTTCTCTGCCTGGGCATACATCTCACCAGATAATGAGATGCCAGACTCCCATTACGGCTGACTCTTCCATTCTCTATAGTGTTACTTTTGAATCCCTTGATTTGGGGACCATGTGGAGAAAAAAATTTCTAGCTCCCTCATTTTAGAGTCATCATTCTCAAATTTCATTATCCTGCTCTTATAGACAGATGGACAAGGTACAAGTACACTGATGTTTGGAGGAAAAGAGCCAGTTTTGATGCCTATTAATAAGACCTGAAGTGGCCTCACTAGGACTCTTCAAATAACTTTATTTGAACATTAGGAAGGCTAACCTGTTGATGTCTTCTTGTTTATCTAATCAACAAATTACAATTTCTAGTCTTACACTTTGCTTCTGATGCATATAAATGTTATCTTTTTACTTAAGTCACCAAGAACTCTGCCTTCTGCCATTCAAAATTTCCTCAAAACACCTTGCTTCTCCTACCTTAAATAATTAATTAACTTTATGCTGTCAAATCCTAAAAATGATTAGCACTAAAGATTGTTTCCACTGGAAAGGATCATTATGAACTCAAGCCAATTTTTTTCATTGACTGGTAAGAATAGTGAATTTTAAAAAGTGAAATGTTTTAACCAAGTTATTGAGTTAATTAGTGGCAAAGATAAAACTGGAATTGTAGCCTCCTGACTTCTGAGAGAGAAAATTTCCCAGTACATTATGATGTTTCTCATGTTCAAATCAATATAACTCAATAACAAAATTCACATGCACTGAAAACATCCAGATAATTACACTTACTGGACAATATATCTACTGAGTACCATGACCTTAAAGGAACATGAAAAGATCATGACATACCATAAATGGTCAAAGAGTCACTTTCCATATTTTATAATCCATCATAAGAGACTATATTATATGTTCTGTGAAGTCAGGCAAGTTAAATATTCATACTGAGTCATACTTAAAATTGGCACAATGTTTTGAGGATGCGCTTGGGAAAGATCTTTGCACAGAAGTGTGTATTCAGATAGCAAGTTTGGCTTCAGACCATGGAAACCGAGTTTCCAGGCAGAATGTGTCATTTTGCAGCTGTTTCCTGCATCTGTAACAACCTCACTACAGTTAACCAGATTAAACTGGAGGTATCAGAATGTAACCTAGGAGTATGCCTCTTGATGACTCCTCTGGGGGTGCTGGGGAAACTTCAGTACAAGCAATTACTAAAATATATATAATAAGCTATTGTAAGATGTACTAAGATCAGTGAATAAGAATTATAACCTGAAACCATGTTTTCTATAAGCTTCAAGAAGTTGAACTCAGTTTGCCAAAACATTTATGGGAAATCTATTTTGCTTAGGGAAATTGAGGTGTACATATCTTTCAGGAATGTCTCTGGAAATATTTATGGGAGAGTAAACCTGACACCAGGGATAAGGAGAAAAGCCCAAGAAAATAATTGTTTCATAAAGTGGACATTCCAAAGTCCAAAAGCAGCAAGACCCATGGCAAAACAAGAAAACTGTATATATGGACTAGGAGATTTATAGAGTGTTTATATATGTAGTGACACAGTGCCTCAGCCCAGCTTCCCTATTTGGACTCATTCTTATAACTAATCTTTATTGAGCTTCTAACTTCTGCCAATAGGGGAATATAAAAATATTATGCAAGACATGGTCTCTACCATTTTAGAATTCATTGCCTCTTTGGGAAATGAATGAGTACACCAATCAGTACATGCAGAAGATTAATAGTTATGCCTTCTACACCTGGTGCATCTTGTTCCTTGGATATATTCATCTCTCTTCTACTAGAGGTTAAGCTCTCAAGGAATATCAATTGTTTCTTATTGATCTTGGAGTCGCTTGTAGTGCCTGGAAAAATGCAAATATTTTATAAATAAAAGGGATCACTTTGTGAATGAAGTTTTACAATTTATGAAAAAATTTAAGTTCATGAAGCCACTTGACTAAGAACCATCATAATGTTGTGAGGTGGGCACAGCCTATGTGGTTAGTACAATTTCACAGTCAATGAAAATGAGGTTCAGGGAGCTTAAACTGGTTTCCAATATAATAAGTGGTAGAAATGAGGCTCAGGTCTATTTCCCATTCCCTCTGTTCTACCTAGTAGCCCTATACTGTCTCCTTATTATGTGATAAGTTACCTGTAAGTGTGATGGATGGTTGGAAAAAAGAGAGATCACATGAATAATCAAAAAGACTTCATAAAAAAGATGGCATTGAGCTTAAAGTTTCACTTCGGTACTTCTTCATTATCAACTATATTTCAGCTAACCTTTTTTTTTGGTATTTTATTGTTTTTTTTTTCTATATCACATTGAAGATTCTCTTTTATGTTGCAAGCTTCTACAGAAGAAAAGTTGTGGGGGGTTTTGTATATGGGGAATATTATTTTATATCTATTGATAATAAGTATTTGATTTTCAACTGCAGAGTAATTATCCATCTTAAAATTTTAAGACTCAGTTGCATACAATTATAGACCTAGAAGTGACTATAGAAATAATGTAAAAGAACCCCACTTCCCACCAATAGTCCTCCCTGTTTTTAAATATTTACCTGTTTGTTTTAAATATTTGCTTATTTTATTTAGTCCAAGGACTAAGAAAACATGGCACCAGTACTAAAGAAACTCACAAACTAGTGAGAGATATAAATCTGTAAATAAAGTAAGTGTATAATAAACATATTAATTTCTATCTTATGCTTTCTTAATCATTTTCATCCCAGTAAATGATACCACAGTTCATCCAAATGTTCATGTCGCAAGCTTAGATTTTATTCCTGATTCTTCTTTCTCTGATAACTCACACCCAATCCATTAGAAATTTGCCAGCATGACCCCTACATTTTATTTGGAATTTTACTCAATTATCAGATCCTAAAAAAGACCTTCTCCCACCTTTTGATTTTATGTTGCCACCCTCCCCACTCTGTCACCATCTACCTAGCCGCTTAAACTGCTTTATATTTATCCATGGCTATATCACTAGCTGAATCATATATTTCAACTTTTATTTATTTGCTTATTATATATTTCATGCTAGAATGTATAAAAATTCATGAGGATAATGACTTTGTATTATTTTTACTGTATCATCAGCTACTAGAACGCATAGAAGATAAATGCAGGGTCTGGCACAAATAACACACCTTTTTATGAGCTGGTAATCTATTATATACTAGAATCAGAAGCATGTAATTCTGTAACATAAAAGTATCATAACTATATTAAAATAAGTAATTTAAAAAGGGTGTTACTTCTGTTGGACCTTGTATTTGTATAGATGAATAGATGGATGAATGTATACACAAATGAATGATTAAATGAATGAATACATGAAGAAAATAGAACAGTGGGAGTACAATGAAAAGAAGTGACTAATTATACCTGAAAGAAAACTTAGAAATAGGTGGCAATGGGCTTGGCTTAAAAAAAAATAAGTAGAAGTTAACAAGAAGAATTAAGTAGGAAGGAGCAGTGCTCGCTAAGGAAACTGACAGAGGTGAGAATGTCTGTGAATGTTTTAGTGAATGTTTAGAATACAAGGTGTGGATCAGAAGTAGCAAAAAATAGGCAGTTCATTAGACTCATTCCATGTATTAAAAGGCTTTGTATGCTTGCTAAAGAGTTTGAACCTGATTTCTGAGAAATAAAGAACAGATTTTTAAAAAAGAAATGATCAGACCTGTAGGGACCATAGGTAGAGTGCAGTTTACAAGAGAGAGGAAAGAGATAAGAAGACTATTTAGGACATTTATGAAATACTACTAACTTTGAGTTCAGTACCTAGACTAAGGGTATAGCCCTGAACATGGAGAGAGAAAGACATAGATGAAAGCTATTTCTGAAATGAAATAAAATGATAGAATTAAATGGCTGCATTTGAAGTAAGAGAGAGATAAAGAAACTAAGGGTGATTCTATAATCCCTTGCTTAGAAAATAGGAAGAAGATGATGCGTTAAAGAAACTAGGAAAGTTAGAAGAGTGAAGGAGAATGAGGAGACATATGAGTTCAGTTTGAAGCAGCAATGAAACATCTGGCCCTTGATATTCATCAGATAGTTAATATTTGATTTTGGAACTGAGAGAAATTGACCTTAAAAATATAGGGTTTGTGATCATGAGAGTATAGATAGTAATTACATCCATAAAACAAACTTCTTGTATTAACAATTATTTTTGTACATTTAGCATATAAAACAAAACTTTTAGCCAGAGCTAATGATTAAGAACAAATGCTAATATGACTGCTGATAAGAAAAAACAAAAAAATTGAATTTTTAGTTAACCTTCAGTGAATATATTATATCTGAATTTTTTTAACATACTGCCAATAACATACAGTCCCATTTGTTTAGGTTAAGGACCAATGACCTAGTCCCATTCTTTAAGGGGAAAAAAAAAAAACTTAAACCCAGGGCATTATACCAGTTTTACATGAATTAATTTTTATCTTGAAATTGGGTATTCAGTCTCCATGGCCATGGAAAACCCTTGAATCATGTGTAAGATTTCCTGTCAGCTCATTTGATACAGCAGTAAAACAATATGGGCTAAGCAATGTTTTGACCTAAAAGACCACTAAGTTCAGGCACACCTGCCATCTTGTTTTTATCTATATCCCTTAACCAGGGGATGGGGAGATGATCAGAAGGCAAGGAGAAGAAGGACAATGGGAGAAAAATACAAGAGGAAAATATACAAATTTTGCAAGCTCTTTTCCATAGGAAGTGATGAAAGCAGTATTAGGAAGAATTGTCCCTAGTTTCTAGAGAATATACTTAGATTGTCAATGTCTTGGAGATAAGATAGAAGAATCCCATATAAAACTTATGAAAATGAAACCTGCTTAAAAGTAAAATATGTTCAGTTTAAATGAGGAAGAAATGCTAGATTTTCTTAAATATTGAAACTTTATTCGAGGAATAGTAAGAAAATTAAAGTACTTTTGTATAATACCTCTGCCCATAATAAATGTTTCTAAATTTCTTATTATTAACATTCTCATTATTTAATGTTGTTTGTCCTTTTAAACTGCTCAGCAACATTATACATGATCCCCCTACCACCCCTCTATGGATACTTACCATAGGAAAGATGACTTTGGTGCCACACAGCATGTAGGCAACATTATATCCCAAGTCACAACTGCAACATAGACATTGTGTTCTTAGCATTCTAAGCACCCCTCTCTCAACTCAGAAATCCAAGTTATTCAGAATTTCATTTCCCAAGATATTTTGCTTTTAATTCTATCTCCCTTCCCATACCTCTGTAAAAATTATTCTTCTTTCACTGTAATTGCTATAAGCTAGTTCTTGAGAAGACATGTAACCCAAATTGGTTATAAATGCAATTCTGACACTCCCTAGTTATGTGATTGACCTTAGACAAGGTACATAACCTCTGTAAGACTCATTTTCTTCATCTATATGTTAATGATAATTTATCCTTATGGTAATGTAGGTTTAAGAATTAGATGAGATACTACAAGGAAGGTCCTTAGCTTCATAGCTGGCAAATAAAAGTGTTTTAAAAATTTAAAAACATAGTTTAAAGTAAGTCAGCTGAACTCCAAATAAGATGCATCAACTTAAAATTTTTTAGGTGTACTTACACTTTAAAATTGGAATCCATAGATTAGTTTATTATTGATGTAGTAAATAATAACAGCAAACATTTGTTATGTGACTATTATGACTTACCTATGTCTTGTTTAAACCTCAACAACTCCATGAGAGACATTATAATATTAGGCCAGTGTTGCAGATAAGGAAACTAAGGCAGAGACAGATTAAGTAACTTGCCAAAGTGATATATATATATATATATGACATCACTGTTTATTTATCCAATCATCTATTGATGGACATTTAAGTCTTTTTCTATATTTTTGCTATTGTGAATAGTGCTGCCTTTTTTTTTTTCAAATTATTGTTTTGAATTTCTTTGAGTAAATACCCAGGAGTGGAACTGCTGTGTCATAAGGTAGTTCTACATTTAATTTTTTAAGGAACCTCCATCCTGTTTTCCAAAGTGGCTGCACCAATTTGAAGTCCCACCAGCAGTGCACAAAGGTTCCTTTTCCTCCACATCCTCACAAATACTTGTTCGTTGATTTATTGATGATGGCCATTCTGACAAGAGTGTGGTGGTTTTAATTTTCCTTTCTCTGATGACTAGTCATGTTGAGCATCTTTTTATATGTCTACTAGCCATCTGTACATCGTCTTTGAAATATCTATTCATGTCCTCTGCCCATTTTTTAAATTGAATTGTTTGTGTTTTTTGGTGTTGACTTGTATAAGTTTTTTATAAATTTTGGATATTAACCTCTTATCATGTTTCTAAATGAGAGAGGGGTTGGGTAGATGGGTGAGAAAGATAAAGGGATTAGAAAGTACAAATTGGTAGTCACAAAATAGTCATGAGGATGTAAAATATAGTGTGGGCAATATATTCAATAATATATGGTATCAGATGGGTACTAGACTTATCAGGGGATCATTTCATTAATTATATAAATGCCTTATGACAGTTCTGTATACCTAAAACTAATATATAATAATATTGAATGTTAACTATAATTAAATATATATATTTATATATACACATATATATTCACAGGATGTATAGTATAGAATAGGGAATAGAGTCAATGGTATGGTAATAGCTATGTATAATAGGATATCATATTAGTAGTAGACTTGTTGCAGTTATCACTTTGTGAGGCATATCAATGTCTAATCATTATGTTGTGTTGTATACCTGAAACTAAAAAAAATTTTTTTAATTAAGAAATAAAATGAAAATATTCCCATTTTATTTTTATTTTCTTTCTCTAATACCCCCCAAAATAGAAAAAAAAACAGTTGAGCAGCAATACTCTATCCCATAATTGATAGTTTCTTATATTAAAAGAATGCTTCAGAGATGAAAAACACATGTGAAATTAAGGGGAGATTGACATAAAGAAAGCAAAGAAGAGAGGAGTAATGGAGAAAAGCAAAGTTCCCCATATTAGCCAAAATTCTCAATTTAGAGAGTCTTCATTGTAATCAGTAATGAAATGAAAACTGAAGACAGAACAAAATCAATGACTGTAGAATTAAAAACAAAGAAACAACAAAAATGTAATTTAAACTTCAAATGAAGTTTTCTGGCTACATAAATCAACATCAGAGTAATATTCTAAATAGACCCATAAATCTTTATTATTAAACTAGAAATAAAGACATCAGATCCATGTCTATAGTCTGATTCAGCAACTTATAGCACAGATGCCATCCTTGTTCCAAAAGGCAGAGAGGTAGAAGTATCTGAGGGAGAAGAAGGCCAGATGGCGACTGGAGAGGAGGTCCCTAAAGCCTCTCCCAGATAACACAATTGAATGGCTGCCCAGGAGCCAAGAAAGAGGACCCTGAGTGACAAAACGGCTATTGAGAAATCCACAAATTGCAAGTAAACACCTGAAGGTTGGCGAGAAGGGGGCGAGTCGGGGAGAGGGAAGGGAGCAGAGACAGACTACAATAGGACATGATCCCTGCTAACTATTCAGAGCAGTGCAGTTTGGGGGAGGGGAGAGACCGGGAAGCTGGGCTTTGGAGCTGCATGCTGGGGATGGAGTTTGGGAGGCAGCCTCTGGAACTTTTGAGTGGTAGAAGGGCTGAGCGAGGACTCTGAACTGCAAGGATGACACCCCAGCTCTAAGCCCCCTGGAGACATACACAGGGCTGCAGTTCCTGTTCCCAGCCCACTGCAAAGGCGCCCCTTCTGTCTCAGGCCAGACCCACAGCTTTGGACTTATGGAGCAGGCACTTCCTCGTGCACCCCAGGGTTCTGAAAGCAGTGTGAGCCCATAGACAGCCAGGTGCTGAACCAGGGCTAGGAAGAAAGACTGATTCGATAGCATTCACCAGAGCCAGCAGAAACAAGCCTCAGAACAGCTTCCCAAGCAAAGGGCAGAAGGCAGAATCGCCTTTGGAGCGCCTTTTGTTGGCCTCTCCCCAGGATATATGCTCATAGCCTCCAAACCAGTAGGAGATCAGAAACAAGAAACAAACAGCCCCCTCTCCCCCAAAAATTGACCCCCAGTGCCACCTAGTGTCTGCCCAACAGCAAGACACCACAAAAGCAATAATCTGGGCACTGAACATAAAGCCCTCTTGTCAAAGAGGAAGAAACCAGAGGACAGGATGAATTCCTTAAAAACTAAAACTCCTCATAAAGAACATGAAATTTACCCAGAAGACAGCTTGTTACAACTGGAAGGGTCGGATTTAGGTGACGGAGAATTTAAAGCAGCCATTCTAAAGGCTGTGAGAGAAATGAAAACCTATTGGCAGAACACCATAGCTGAGATAAATAATATAAAAAAGGATATAAATGACATAAAAAAGGAACTCCGTGAACAAAAAGAACAATTTAACAAAGAAATTCAAAACATAAGAAAGATTGAGACGGAAATACGGGAAATAAATGATACAATAAAAGAAGTGAGAAAAGAAATAACTGCCATAGGAAACAGGTCCAACCAGATGGAGGAAATTAGTGATATTGAAGATCAGAACACGGAAACAGCTCAGAAAGAGGAAGAGAGGGAATATAGAACCAAAAGGATTGAAAGAACTCTGCAAGAAATATCCGACTCCATGAGACAAAACAACATCAGGATAATAGGAATAGAAAAGGGGGCAGAGCAATCTACAGAGAGCATACTCAAACAAATCATAGACGAGAACTTTCCAAACCTATGGAAAGATCTGGAACCCCAAGTTCAAGAAGAAAACAGGTCCCCCAGATACCTGGACCCCAAAAGATCTTCTCCAAGACACATGGTACTAAAGATGTCCAAAACTAAAGACAAAGAGACAATTCTCAAGGCAGCCAGGGAAAAAATAACTATAACATTTAGAGGAAAACCCATCAGGCTGGCATCAGATTTCTCAGCAGAACCTCTACAAGCCAGGAGAGAGTGGAATAAAATATGCAAAAATTTAAAAGAGAGAAATTTCCAGCTAAGAATAAATTATCCAACAAAATTATCTTTCAGATATAAAGGTTGAATAAAGACCTTCTCAGACACACAGAAGCTGAGGGAATTTCCCAGCACGAGGTCAGCACTCCAAGAAATACTGAAAGAGGCTGTTCAGCCTGAAACAAAACATCAGGAAAAATGGAACAAAGTTGGGGCAACGAGAAAGAAACAAAAACAAACAAACAAACAAACAAACAAAAACAAAGAAAGAAATAAGTAATGGCCACAGGAAATCCTCACATATAGATCATCACTCTCAATGTTAATGGACTGAACTCACCAATAAAAAGACACAGAGTAGCAGACTGGATTAAAAAACAGAAAGCATCCATATGCTGTCTCCAAGAAACACACCTCAGCTGTAAGGACAAACACAGACTCCGAGTGAAAGGATGGGATACAATATTCCAAGCAAATGGTAACCAGAGAAAAGCAGGAGTGGCCATCCTGATATCTGATGAAATAAACTTCAAGTTAAAAAAGATAGTAAAAGACAAAGATGGTCATTACATCATGATAAA